>JAALXI010000356.1:0-63705 GCA_012977755.1 Fusarium nurragi | reverse complement strand
CGGGGGTGGAGGTGGTGAAGCCGACTGTCCAGGGGCACCTGGAGCTTGAGCCTGGGCCTGGACACCATAGTATTGCTGATACATAGCGACATAGCTGTGGCCAATGGTTAGTATCTTTGGGAAGGAAACAGAAGGGTCAGAGCTACTCACTTAGCATAACCACCGTAGGCTGCATAAGGGTCTGCACCGCCATAGTACTGAGCGTACTGGGCAGCATAATCAGCAGCGTTAGTTGGGTTGTTTACGGCAGCAGGTGCTGGACTATTAGAAGCACCGCCAGAGTTAGCTCCATAACCACCATAGCCACCATGAGAACCGCCATGAGAGCCACCATGGGAATGATTGCGATCGCCTCCGCCATTGTATCGGTCGCCTCCGTGACGGTCACCTCCATAGCGGTCACCACCGTAGCGAGGTGGGCGGCTCTTAAACTCCTCGTATTGTTCCTTGACATTGGCGATCAGGTCCTCGCAAAGCTCCCTTGCCTTTTCAACCATATTGGCATCAGGTCCACTGTAAGTATGTTAGTGATGTTTCTAACACGACATAAACATCAACCTACGTGACATGGAGAAACATGTCTTCATCGCTCTCGTGGTTGGTAGCTGCCTCCAGATATCCAGATCCTCGACCCTTGATCTGCACACGGCAGCCGGTTTCCTGCTGGATGTGCTTTACATAGGCACCGCCATGACCAACGACCTGAGCACGTAGATTGAAACCATGAACAGGCTCCAAACTTATCGGGATTTTCTCCTCGGGCCACTTGCGCTACACAGAAGCTGTCAGCATAACTCGTCCTACCCGTTTACCTCAAAAATCTTACTCGTCCAAACTCATCACGCTCAACCTGCTCCTGGTCTCGGCGGCGGAAGCGCCTTTCGTCGACAAGCTGAGGGAGTTCCTGTTGGATAAGCTCGTTGATCTTGGCGACAGCGGACTCTAAGCCAGATTTGCTCGTGCTCGTGATGTGGAGGTACAGAGGGGGGCTCTGTAGACGGTCAGAAAATGAATTAGCCAGGAGGGAGAATTTTCTTACAGCGGCCGTTGCCATGCTCTTGTTGGGATAGTAATTGCCCCGGGTGGTGACATCTTGCTAAGTCAATAACACATCCTACAAGAAAGCATAAAGGGATTGCGTACCAGCGCCGGTATCGTCTTTAATCTAATCAAGCGGGAGTCAGCAGGAGCAACGTAGGGGGTATTAAAGCGAGCTATCAAGCTATGTAAGCATGATATCCCCGATTCAAGTGCAAATGTAATCCGAGAGAGGGCTTCTGGGAAGATCAGTGGACTTAAAAATCGAGAGTATTTACCATTTTCTGTGTGGACCCCTTAGTCAGAAGGTAGCGATTCCTCAGGTCGTTGACTTCGATGTCCTGGATGTAATCGCCATCTGCAACGTACATCTCTCCATCAATTGCGGGAGCTATCTTGTTTGCGCTCTGGGGAGTCGAAGTTGGCCGCGGTGGTGGTGATTCGGTATCGGCAGACCTGATGGGAGGCACATCTACGTGCTGAATTCCTTTGCGAGCTTGGAGCTGCGCGTTGATTCTGGCCGCGGCAGCAGCTATCAATCATGTCAGTGCTTGTTCATAGGAGAAAAGCCTGCCTCTGGTGTATGAAAACAAAGCCAGCAACATAAACATACCAGCGGCAGCGGCAGCATCGGTTGGAGACTTCTTTGTCTCAGGGGTTGTATCTTGCGCAATTGGGCTGCGATCTCTACCAGATTCGGAGCGACGCGACGGAGGAGATCGAGAACGACGGTCGAAACGTGACGCCCTCCTGGGTTCCGGTTCTGTCTGATCGAAGCGCGAGCGCTTCACCGTCCGGCGTTCGGTATCATCCATACCGGGCGAGATACGCGGTTCGATCGAATTTTGGAAGAGTCGGTTGAGAATGCGACACGTTGGGGTTGGTTTGTGATCTATATCGACATATGGCTTTGCGATGCGATTAATCTCTGCAAGAAAAAATAAGCAACCAAAATGCGCCTGTGATGAAGTGGAGTTGATATTGTTCAGCGAAAGAAAGGTTTGGTAGAGGGCCCCATTGGCAAAGCAGGCCACGCACGTCCTTTCTAGGTAATTCCACCGCTGGTTGAGGTGGCTAGTGAGCTACCCGAGACCGGCGAATGAGTATGTGGGGAAGAAGTTGAGTCGCCAGACACGGATAACAGATAAGGATAATGTCAAATGTGCACAGTTAGGGGAAGATAACAGACCAGGTAAATCATATCAGACTGGCAAGAAGAAAGCTGAGCTTGTAAGTGATTAACAGAGGATGCTTCATTGGACAATTGGCTAGTGTAGCTTATCCTTGCACGGGTTCTTGGATGGATCTGGGGAATCTCAAAGCGCAAAGCATTGAGATTGTCTGATGCATTACAAAATACTACAACATAGAATAGCATTGCTCGACGAGTTTGCATTTAATATCGGTCTAGTGAAGTCATGTATCTAGATATTACGAATTGACCCGTGGAAGAAGATAGCGATTACCATCTTACAGTGCAGCCTGGGAGCACCGAGATATCTTGTAGTGAGCTTACATCTGACTGCCGAGCTGATCCGTGCCCCCGCAAACACCTACCCCGTCTCCTCGTTGCCTCCGGTCACCGGCCTATTGGTGGCCTATTCAATTTTTCGGCATTTCCCTCGAACTATCTCTTCCTGACTTTGAGTCACCTTCGTCCTATCTTCCGTCCCCGACCAATTGCTATTTCTACCGAGACGAGAAGCTTCTTGTTTGGCCAGAGAACCCTTTCTGTTCTCCCGTCTCTGCAAGATGGCATCTCTCCGGCCTTTGACTGCGTCCCTGCGCTGGGCTGCCTCCGCGAGGGGCGTCGCCGCCGTGCGATATAGCTCCTCCTCGACCTCTGCCATCGCCTACAAGGCCCTCCGCCGCCGCTCTGCTCCTCTCCCTGTGAGCGACAACCCTCCGGCGTGGTCCGCCCAGTCTGCCGTCTCCAACATTCTTTACGAGACCCCGGTCCCCTCCACAGCTCCTCCCAAGCGCCATATCCTCAACTGTCTTGTCCAGAACGAGCCCGGTGTCTTGTCCCGCGTCTCCGGTATCTTGGCCGCTCGTGGTTTTAACATTGACTCTCTTGTCGTGTGCAACACTGAGGTTGAAGATCTCTCCCGTATGACCATTGTCCTTACGGGTCAGGACGGTGTTGTTGAGCAAGCTCGCCGGCAGCTCGAGGATCTGGTCCCAGTCTGGGCCGTTCTCGACTACACCAACGCTGCTCTCGTTCAGCGTGAGCTTCTTCTTGCCAAGATCAACATTCTTGGTCCTGAGTACTTCGAAGAGCTCCTCCACCACCACCGAGAAATTGCTGCCGGTGAGGTTGAGGTCGACTACGCCCATGAGGCTATTGAGCGCAGCCTCTCCGATACCGTCAAGGACTTCCACCCCAGCAAGCTGGCTCTTAGTCAGGCTCTCCGACACAAGCATGAGCATCTGAAGTCCATCACCTACTTTGCCCACCAGTTCGGCGGTAAGGTTCTGGATATTAGCACTAACAGTTGCATTGTCGAGGTGTATGTTACTCATCCCATCTTATACACACAATCCTGCGAGATACTGATATAGCATTCTAGTTCCGCCAAGCAGTCCCGTATCGATTCGTTTCTCAAGCTTATTGCCCCCTTCGGCATCCTTGAGTCTGCTCGAACAGGTCTGATGGCTCTGCCAAGATCTCCCTTGTCTGAGACTAACCAGGAGTCGCTTGCCACGGAGGCGGACGAGGTCGTCGATGCCAGCCAGCTCCCTCCCGGTTAGGTGAGATACTTCGATTAGTGGCTCAGTCCAATGGCGTTTTCCAGGAAAGGATCTGGTTTAACTGATTTAACTCCGATAACTATTTTATTATTCGTACGCCAATGCTCCACCTTCAACATACTGTAGCAATCAAATAATACCACAACCATTCAACGGTGCCTTTTTTTATTCCACCTTAAAATCTACCCTTGTTCACAACAAAGCCCTCAAGGGCGGCTAGATGTTATTAGTATACTTTCTGAGCGGCGAGGAGCCAAAGACTTACCAACAGCAGCCCAGAGGCGGTTCTCGGCTTCAGGGAATACTAGAGATCGAGGGCTGTAGAAGACCTCGTCGGCAACCTCCTCAGGGTGTCGAGGCAGGCAGTGCATGAACTTCCAGTCCGCCTTAGCACCTCCTCGCTTAGCTAGGTCATTGGTGATCTGGAATCCAGCAAAGTCCTTAATTCGCTTCTGGGTGTCAGCCTCCTGGCCCATGGAAACCCATGTGTCTGTCACCAGGACGTTGGCATCCTTCACTGCCTCCTCGGGCACATTGGTCTCGGTCAGCTTGCCGGGCGAAGAGACGCCATCGGCAGCAGAGTTAATGAGTTGCCTCATGGCGTCAGGGATTTCGTACCCCTTAGGGGCAGCGACCGAGATATCAACACCCATCTTGACACAAGCAATTGCCAGATCAAAGAGAACGTTGTTAGCGTCACCAACCCAGGCAGCCTTGAGGCCATTGAGACCTAGAGTAGCTCCCTTGGCACTCGCTGAAGGGAAAGCCTCGTGTAGAGTGAGAAAGTCGGCAATGGTCTGCAGAGGATGGAAGTCATCAGACAGGGCATTGATAACAGGGACGCTCGAGTGCTTGGCCAGACTAGCGACATCAGAGTGAGGTCCAACTCGGGCGACCATGCAGGAGGTCATAGACGAGATGACCCTAGAAGTGTCGTAGAGTGATTCATTCACCTACTGAATATTAGCATATTTCTTTTTGTTATACTGATGTTGCAGTGCTTACACCCAGCTGAATATCATCCTTGCCAAGGAACATAGGATGGCCTCCAAGCAACGTGACAGCAGCTTCAGTGGAAACTCGAGTACGGGTGCTGCGCTTGCTGAACATCATAGCAATGGTTTTACCAGCAAGATTGCCACTGAGATAGCTTGCAGGAGCCCCACCCTTGACAGCAGTCTTTCGAGTGTTGGCATCACGAACAAGATTGGCAAACTCAGTAGGAGTGAGATCGGCAATAGTCATGAGATGCCTCGGGGCTGCGGCCTGTGAGTATGCTCGCTTTTGAAGGCCTGCAGCAGCTCCTTGAGCGATTCGGAAGGCTGAAGTCTTCATCTTGAGCCGTGTGTGCGCTGAATGAGCCGATGAGAGTTGTGTAGTTTGGAGTGATGTAGGAGGCTTTCAATTGAGCTGTATGGTAGATCTATAAATGGAAGGAAGATGGAGTTTTTCTCTCAAGCCAACAGCTAGAAGTAGGCCAAGATAAGTCGGCGACAGGAGGAGTCACTATTGGAGGGCCATGTCTCGCCTGGTTGTTACCTCAAGAAGATCTCGTTGTGCCCCACTTTTAGTTTGAGCCGGTCTCGGGGCGTTGACTCTGTCTCAGTTATAGTGTAGGCTTTTTATTGATCAGTCTCGTTCTATATTGCTCGTGAATATCTTAGTCGTATACCGATGTAGACTTTTTATTAAGAATAGCTAGACGTGCACGAGTGATAGCTGTTGTTCCAAAACTGCCATGGTATTCATGAGGGTCCTTGAACTCCGTTACCGGCAGCTGAATTTCCAATGGCAATCGTCCAGTTGGCCCACTGAGCCTTCACTTAACTTACACTAATATGCTGACCAGGATACCTAGGCTGCCGTGAAGAGATATGGAACACTTTTAATACTATTCCTGACCAAGTGCTGTACTGGATACTATATGAATAGCTGCTGCCATTACTAGTAGCTCACGTGAGCACAAAGTGCCCAGCACTCCGAAGTGCTATGAGTGTTGGATGACTCTAACACAGCAATATTAGCCAGCACTCGCTTGATACTCAGTTGCATCTATATATAGCTTTATGAACTACTAGCTATACCTGTATCCGTAGGTATTATCATCCAAGTTTCAAGGCAAGTGTTCAATGAGAAAATGACGTCGTGCCCAAGACCCTCAGCCCCAATCTCAAACCCCCCCAGGCCTCAGTGGAGGGTCGGCTGCTGGTTCCTGATCTAGGCTAGCACCGACCAATCACAGAACGGCCCGCAACGTCCTTATCAACCATAACCACACTTAAAACCCTGCGGAGGTGGACTTCACCCCTCGATGACGAGTCTCGGCCCACCCTCAGCTTGATTACTCTTCTTGCATCAACTTCACCTCAAGTCATCCTCGACAACAACGCCTCTTGAAAACCAATTCCATAGCCTAACACCTCCCGACATCGCTGCGACTTCTCCTGTCCCATTTTCGCCCTATGCGCGCGCCAAATTCCATCAAACGGCCTCCCACGTCTTACCGATAGGCCTATTGCAATGCCTGCCGACGAGAACGAGCCCCTCGTCTCGCCGATGCGCGAGGAAGAGGAGCCCACTGAGACGTCGCCCCTTCTCAGTCATAGCGACGATGATCATTCCCGCGATGTTGACCAACACAATGAACACGATGAACATGACGAAACCTCGGCACAACCCGAGTCGCGGGGCTGGGGTTTCTGGCCAAGGCTCAACAGCAACAAGACCAGTACCAAGTCTTCCTGGCGATGGCCTTCCATCATTGCCATGGCTATTCTTGGTATCATCGCCATTCTCATCATAATTCTCGGTTTCCTCATTCCTCCTGCTGTCAAGGAGTACGCCGAGAAAGCTGCCGTTGTTGAACCTACCAACTTGTCCATCGAAAACATTACAAGTGACGGTATCCGGGCGCGTATTCGCGCAAACGTCTATCTTGATGGATCGCGAGTCGACAACAAGAACTCTCGTCGCATTGGAAAAGCAGTAACCGGCATTATGCGAAAACTTGAGACCAAGGAAACGACCGTCAATGTCTACCTGCCTGACTATGCCGATGCTCTCGCTGGCACTGCTGTTATCCCTCCTCTGGTGGTGGATATTGTTAGCGGGCACACAAATGAGCTGGATTTTGTGGCAGAGGTCAGCCCTGGTGATCCCGAGCATATCCGCAAAATCGCGAACGATTGGCTGGATGGAAATTTGAAACAGCTGAAGGTTATGGGCAAATCCAAGGTTCACCTTCAGTCAGGAGTTTTCCCGCTTGGTTCTCATGACGTGGCAGAATCTATGGTCTTTGAAGGTCAATCTCTCTACCGCTCCTTTGCCTCCCTATTCTTAGGAAAGAAGACACTACTTTAATCAGAAAAGCAAATTTACCCTTCCAAAACTTAACTGACATCATTATAGCTAATGAGATCCCGTCTATGCCTGAGTACAACATCGAACGTCTGAATCTTCACGATTGTCCTGTCGACGGCCACGGACGGAAAGTCATCGAGGCTGACGTGTCCCTCAAAGTCCACAATGACTATCCAGTATCTTTTCGAGTGCCGACTCTTGGTTTTGAAGTTTTGGTGCCCAATTGCGACTCATCACTGCCTTCTATCAGTGTTGCAGACGCTATTACGCATCCTGTCCATGTTCATGCCAAGGCAGATGTTCAAGCTGACGCCAAGGGCATCATTCGTGTTATTCCAGAATCCCTGACGAAAGCATGCCCTCACTCTGAATCATCTCCTTTGGACAACTTCATGGACCGATATCTGCATGGCGAAGACGCAAAAGTGTTTGTGAGAGGGAAGAAGCTCAATGACACCGACACCCCAGATTGGATTTCGGATATTCTTGAGAGCATCACAGTGCCAGTCGATTTCCCAGGACGATCATTCGATAGTTTAATCCGCAACTTCTCCCTGACAGACGTCGACTTCAAACTGCCAGACCCTTTCGCAGACGTCGACGATCCCGATGGCTCGCCTAAAGTTTCTGGTACTGCGCAGGTTCTAGCGGCTCTACCGCCTGAGCTTAACGTGGAATTGGGGGTTGACAAGCTCCGTGCCAATGCTGATCTATTCTACGAGAAGCGTAAAATGGGAGTGCTGAACCTGCATCACTGGCAGAGCGCCAACTCGACGCGAGTCGAAGAGGACAACGAAACCTTACTTAACATCACCTCGCGACTGGTCGATGTCCCCTTGAATATTACTGATGGTAATGTTTTCAGCGAAGTCATGCAAAAGCTTTTGTTTGGCGGTGGCGATATCACACTCGGCATTAAAGCCGAAGTCGACGTTAAGGTCGAAACCGTCCTCGGAATCTTGACGGTGAAGAAGGTTCCTGCAGAGGGCAAGATTCCAGTAAACGGTCCGTCATCGCTGTGGTAATCTCTTGCACTCCCCATGAAGGATGAATAATCCTCACGTACGCACTGAAGTATTTTATTGAAGCGCCTCGCGACCGTGTTGAGGGCCAACGCTGATTCATCTCCAGGATTTCCTGGAAACGCGCTCGGAAAACTCAAGCCTCAGGTCGGTGAGATCGAGGTTCTAGAAACGACTGAGACAGGCATTCAGATGAGAGCCCTTGTCAACCTCACAAACCCTACACCGTACGCAGCGACTGTTCCTTACCTTAGCGTGCACATTCTACACGATGGCGAGCTTCTCGGCGAAGCCATATCAAGAAATGTAAGCTTCAATCTGGGCGAGAACGCCAACCTTCCCGTATATGCAACGTGGGACCCTCTACGATTCGGCGGCGAGAAGGCTCCAGAGATTGGCCGCAAATTGCTATCAGACTACGTATCTGGCGAGAATACAACTTTGACGGCCCGAACTCATAAACGAAGTGTTCCAAACGTGCCTATAATAGGCGAGGCTTTGTCCAAGATCAACATCACTGTCCCGACACCACGAATAACTGTCCCTGGCGAAGATAAAGGCGAGAAGCCAACCTTTATCAGAGACGCTACTTTCCACCTCTTTTCGTCAACAGCCTCGTTTACACTCCTTTCTCCTTTACTATACAACACTCTATACATAGAACACATTGACGCTACGGCTCTTTACAATCACACCGAACCGATCGGCCAGATCATCCACGATGAGCCGTTCCCAGCAACACCTGGACGATCCCAGACCCCTCGCCTCCCTGTGGAATGGTCCCCTAGCCGCGTGGGCTACGGCAAGCTCAAAGAAGCTTTGGGCGGATCGCTCAAGCTGGATGCTATAGCCAATGTTACCATTAGGCTGGGCAGCTGGACCGAGACAATTCATTACGTAGGCAAAGGCATCGGTGCAAAGGTCAGCCTGTAGATGATCGATTGCGAAACGTCTTGTTACAGAAATGTTAGGAGTTGGAAGGTTCTTGCTTTTTTGGAATTGGAAGGACTTGGGACCCTTGAAGAGTATATTACTACAGTTACCTATAGAAACACCTAGGATACTTGAAATTGATTTTCTTTCTATTATTCCTCCATAAGCTGAACTATTCATCATGTTCAGCAGTCTCCAGAGCTGGGCATCGAACAGTGTTTATGACCAATAATAGCTAGTCATTTCTACTTGAGATGTGCATTCATGCACAAAGAAATAATACAAAGCACCTAACACCAAGACCACTGCTCATAAGAACAGTCAGCATGCTCATCTATACCCTCAACCAGTACAATATGATTCGTAGCGCTACGGTAACGAGTACAACAATTATAAAAAGCCTATGTCTGCCGGTCTCATTATCATCACTCTCCATTTAAACTCATCCCACTCATCTCCAGCTTGCAGGTCTAGCTAGAGATTCGAACAATTTCGAGGTAAGTTTCGCAATCACTGATCATCGACTGATTACTCTAGGTATTACCATTTCGACAATCAATCATGTTTTCCAAGACTCCTACAAAGGTCGACATCGACAACTCCCATGCACTCGACAGTCCGAGGCCGAAGGGGTTAAGTCTATCATCAGCCGAGAAATTGAGCCAGAAACGGTCGGAGACTGCCCGGTCTTCGGAGAACATGATCGAAGCCCTCGAAACAGAGGTGGAAGAGACGATGAAGGAGATGAAAGCCATCTGGGAAGAGATGGCCAATGAGAGTGGCGAGCTTCCTTCGATTAAGGAATGAAAAAGAGGCACGATGCTTCACTTGAAGTTCGGATCCGGGGTTCCAAATGTTGAGTGAGTCAAGAAACTTATGAGATAAAACCCGCCTGAGATGAGCGGAAACAGAAACCCCAGGTATAGTTGGTCAAATACAAGACATACCTTGAATCTAAAGCTTCACAGGGTGTCAGCAGGAAATAACATTTTAAATGAGCACATGAGTAAAGGGTAAAAGCACCTTTTTGTTGATCTGAATTGTCCATTGTCGGTATTACTATTCGTGACCTCCCAAAACACCAAAACATCCTGTGATAAAAGAGGGAATTATGCAAGTCGTACACCAGCTTCCCGTCGCTTCTTGAGTTGCTGCTGAGCTGCCAGACTCATACCGGCAGATTGGGTTGCGTCAAACATGCTCTGGGCTTCGCGTCGCTTCTCATCCTCGATCTTCTTGAGGCGCTTCTCTGTCTTGCCCTTGCCGCTTCCCTTGCCATGGAACTGATGACTGAGGTGCTTGAAGGCCTCCTTGGTATCGAGGGGACGGCCCTCATCGTCAGTGTACTTGAGCTCGACGTTCGGCTTGTATCCGGCTGAGAACAGCTCAGCCATGCGTCGTGACTGTTGCTGATCGCGCCACGTGTTTTGCTGACGTGCCAATTCTTCACGCTCGCGCTGTGACATTCTGTCGAGCTTACCACTCATACGGTCACGCTCACGCTGGTTGCGGGCCTGCTCGTCCAATTCTTCCTCCAAAAGTCGCTTCCTGGCGAGGAAGTCCTCTCGGTTGCGCAAGCTGCTGTACTCGGATTCGCCCCGTGTGTCTTCCACAAGACCACGCTCTCTTAGTAGGGCTAGAGCTGCACCCATACCCTCTCCAACGGCCTTTTCTTCCTCCACGCCTGTCTCTTCCACTTCCCCGACAGCTGATGATTGGGGTTTCTCCTCTTCGACAACCTGCGCATCGTCGTCCATGGGGTGGTCCTCGTTAGGTTCTGGTGATTTCGAAATTGTCTTTGGTTTTCTGGGCTTGCGTTCTTCGTCCTCATCAGGCTTGCTTAGGCCAGCAACGAATTCCGAGACTTCGCCGAGGACAAGTCCTCCCTCTTGTGGCTCTGTAAGTTCTGTCTCATTGTCTTCCTCTTTCAGAAGTTTGGCAATATCCTCAGGTCGAGTTTTCTTCCGCTTCTTCAAGGCATTCTTTCGTTGGATCGCCAGTGTTGCTTGAAGGTCGTCGTCATCCACAAATGTATCGTCAACTGCTTTTCGCTTCTTCACAGTAGTTTCTTTTGAGTCAATTTCCATGGTGTCTTCGGCGGGTGCTGTCTCCACAGGGAAGATATCGTCGTCGTCGGTGGGCTTTTGTCTTGTGCCCTTCTTATTCTTCTTCTTTTTGGGCTTCTTGACTTTAATTTGTGAAGGATCAATGTAATCTGAAGAGACAGGGGCATCACCTATGCGTTGAATGATTAGTACTGAATCACTTTGCTGAGGGCTCATAGACAGCTTACCAATAATATCATCCAAGCTCACGTTCTGGCCGTTTTTGGTCTTGTCAACCGGTTTCTCCAGAATATCCGAGAGTTCTGCGATGACGCCGCTTGTGTCGAGTGTGAACTTCTTTGACTTTTTGCCGTCAATCTCTTCATCATAATGTGACAGAATACCACGCTCGCCTTCCTCCTCGTCATCAAGGGGGTTGTAGCCTGGTTTCTTCTTCTTGGTATCGAGTCTCTCGGCAAGTTTCTCGGCCTCACGCATGTTCAGGTTCTCCAGCTCGTCACCGTCGGCCTCGTTCTCGTCGATAGTCGTGTCCTTGAGTGTGAGAATCTGATCGTCGCCATCGAGGAAGGCTGCTGTGTCGTGCCCGACTTTGATGCCTGCGAGGTCCTTGGAAGTATACTGGACTGCAGCTGCTGCTTCAGCCTCGGCTGCGGCCAGCTCCTCTTCTAGCTTTCTGACCTTGGCGATGTTTTTCTGTCGCTTCTTCTGACCAACAAGCCAGTCTTTGGCGCTAAGGTCACCACCTTCATCGGCATCTCCAAAGCCTTTGCCTTCCAGTAGTGCATTGCGTTGCGCCAGCTCTCGCGCTTTTCGAACGGCTGCTGCTTTCTCTTCACGCTTCTTCTTGGCCTTCTCCGCCTCCATCACTTTGTTGTAGTTGTCGTAGGCCTGGGCCTGGCGGCTCTCGAGAGTACTGGGCGCATCGCCATCGGCATACATAGACTGGTTCTGACTGGAATTATCTGCTCCTGGGACAGGCAAAGGCTTCATGCCCAGGGAGATACGAATTCGATTCGTCTCTTCTATCGTTGCGGCGTCCATCTTGTCTATCGAATTGCGATGCGGCTGGGAATGGTGATGAAAGGGTAACTTTTTGGCAGGCAGAAAGATAGGCCTGAGGTTGATGAGCACGGATCACTTTCCAACGCGGCGGACTAACAGACGTGACAAAGTTCCGCGGTTGGGCCGGATTATGTAATCTATATTCGAGCAGAAAATTTGTGTATTTAAATCTTGGGCTGAGCTCGAATTTTCCTTTTCTCTTCTTCAAGCAAACACGGATCTGTGCCTAGCGATCCCCTGCTCTTCGGAGTCAGGGTCGATTGCTTTGCAGCTCGATAACTTATAAGGAGCCATCAACTTGTTATGGTGTCAATCATCCTATCGACAGGTCCAAGAGTAACAGTTGCTTCAGCCGCTTCATTCGTTGCCGCAAGGCAGCTTGAGTGTCGAGGGCTTTTGCAGCGAGACGCTATATTCCACCCCCCTTTTCCGAGACCGTTGGTTAGTGAGGTTGGGGAAAACCATGGCCTACCTACATATCATACTTAGCAGTAGACTTTCTCTTGGTGCAATACGTGATGTTTGTCTTGGCTGTTTGTTTCCACACGTCGCGACGTGCCTGTGCGGATGGAGGACGTTAAACTTGCTTGCGGCTCCTGCGCGGGGTTGCCGAGCAACGTGTGATCCAACGTTTGGCGACACCTGGAAACCTACCTTGACTTTTGATGGCTTCGGCTCCAGAGTCTGGATCTGGGGATAATTCAGTGACAAAACCATCGATATTTCAAGGTGTACGGCCCGTCTTCGGGGCTGGTACCAAGATGCGACTAGATCGCATTACGACGGCGGAGTGTCCTGTTGTCACGGTGCGTCTGAAATGTCACGAGTCAACGGGTATTACAACCGCAGGGTAAGCATATACTGCGAGTGAAGTTGTATCAAAAGCCAGATGCCGTGCCACAACAGCCGATAGCCGAGGGCCTGCACTCGCATGCAAAGACATTGCATTGCATATTGCGTACAGGTTGGGTCGACCGTCGCACTCGGCGCTTTTTAAGCCACACGATATTCATCCGTCCACTGCCGATGCCTGCATCTTGGAGATTTGGGAATAGTTTCTATGTAGCATTATGAGAGAGTGTGGGGAAATGGACGGAACGAAGCGAAAAACCAAGGCTCGGCTAACATGTGAAGGCTTTGCTGATACATTGCAAGATGTGCGAGACCTCCTACCTATTGTAGGTAGTCAACCCCACAGTCTAAATGTTGGAGATTTAGTGAGCTCATCGTAAAGTTGGGGAAGCGTCACGAGAGCCTGCAAGTCACCTGGACGCTAAGGTGAGTGATGTGTACCACACAGCATGGACAGAGAGGTTCTTCAGGTGAAGCACTTTGAGATATCGCCCAGAGACACTTGAAATCATCATGCGGTGACCAAATGACGAGTTTGACTCCAATATCACACGCTACAAACAAGTCGAGGCGAATATCAACCGTGAACAACACCACCACCTAAGAATTGCATCAGGCCAACAGAGCTCAACTCGGCTTCATTCCAATATTCGGCCCTTTGAACCACACCGCACTATCCCCCCAAAGGCCTATATGTCCGTTATTCACGAACTCGACAGCTTCCGCACTTCCAGATTGGGCATCTAACAATCAAACCCTGGCCATAGTCAACTCGTCTACTTTAAGAATTCTTCGCAAAGGTCGGCATGCCGGCTCTCTATAAAGCCTTGATGATGGACCCAATCGATGTTGGTGATCCAGTCTCATCACTCTCAGTCAACTCTACTGCCTCTTTGATACAACCTATCATGTACTTCGTGTCTTCCGCTCTTCTCCTCGGCTCGTTCGCTCTTCAGAGCGTCCTGGGCCGACCAGCCTTTGGTGAACGGAGTCAGGTTCTGGGAAGACAATCTTCTGTCGACTCCTTCATCAAATCCGAGAGCTCGGTTGCTATAGAGCAACTCCTGTGCAACATCGGCTCTGATGGCTGTCACTCCAAGAACGTGGCTTCTGGTGTGGTTATTGCTTCTCCAGACACCCAGGACCCTGACTGTAAGCAAGCTGCAGCATGAATCTGTGGCACACGTTAACATGTTCCAGACTTTTACACTTGGACCAGAGACGCTGCTCTCGTCTTCAAGTATGTTGTAGACAGGTTTATCAACCAATACGATGCCGGCTTGCAGAAGCGAATTCAACAGTACATCGCCTCCCAAGCTAAGCTCCAGGGCGTGTCTAACCCCTCCGGCTCACTCTCGGATGGCTCTGGTTTGGGTGAAGCTAAGTTTCACGTTGATCTTAGCGCTTTCACTGATGGTTGGGGTGAGTTGGTCGCCATGTCTTGACCCCTGAACCACAACCATTGACTAACACTTATAAAGGACGACCTCAGCGAGATGGTCCAGCCCTTCGAGCCACCGCCATCATCACATATGCTAACTGGCTGATCGACAACGGTTACACTTCTACCGCCTCCGATATTCTGTGGCCCGTTATCCGTAACGATCTCAACTATGTAGCCCAATATTGGTAAGCCCGAGCAGACAACATTGCTACAGTAAGGTCTAACGATTGTAGGAACCAAACCGGATTTGACCTGTGGGAAGAGGTCAAGGGCAGTTCATTCTTTACAACTGCAGCCCAATATCGAGGTAAGTTCTTCCAATACTGCTCCTCTGGTGTCTCGTATACTAACATTACTTACTTAGCCCTTGTTGAAGGCGCCGCCCTAGCAAAGAAGCTCGGAAAGTCAGGAGACAGCTATGCTTTCATCGCACCCGAGGCTCTCTGCTTCTTGCAGACTTACTGGGTCTCTTCCGGCAAATACGTCGACTCCAACAGTAAGTAACCCTCTGTCCAAACCCCTGGCGGTATAAATTGCTCACCCCTTCTTAGTCAATGTCAACGACGGCCGCACCGGAAAGGACGCAAACAGCATCCTCACGTCGATCCATAGTTTCGACCCTGCTCTTAGCTGCGATGCTGCCACTTTCCAGCCATGCAGTGATAAAGCCCTTGCCAACCATAAGGCTGTTACTGACTCTTTCCGCTCATGGAACATTAACAAGGGCATCTCGCAGGGCACTGCCGTGGCTGTTGGAAGATACATAGAAGACGTCTACTACAATGGAAATCCCTGGTATCTCGCTACCCTCGCTGCGGCAGAGCAGCTCTACGATGCTATCTACGTTTGGAGGCAGAAGGGATCTATCACAGTCACTGATGTATCTCTTCCCTTCTTTAGGGATATCGTCTCAGGCATCTCTACCGGAACATACGCTAGCGACTCTGCTACTTTCAAGAGTATAACCGACGCTGTCTCAAAATATGCCGACGGATATGTCAGCATCGTTGCAAAGTACGTGGGTACAAACGGCGCCCTTGCAGAGCAGTTTGACAAGAACGACGGTCATCCCCTTTCTGCCACGGACTTGACTTGGTCATATGCCGCGTTTCTCTCAGCCGCTGACCGTCGCGCTGGTATTGTCCCTTCTTCTTGGGCGGCCGGTGCAGCTGCTGTCCCCCAGCAATGCGGAACCAACACCGTCGCTGGTTCATACTCGCTGGCAACTGCGACTTCATTCCCGGCATCGCAGACGCCCCAAGACGGTGTCCCATCACCTACAGGCACTGAGCCATCAAGCTCGCCCACCACCACCGGCTGTGCTATTGCGACATCTGTAGCTGTCACTTTCGAGGAGACTGTTACCACCAACTTCGGCGATACCATCAAGATTGTTGGCAACATCGCTGCTCTCGGCAACTGGGACACATCAAAGGCCATTGCCCTGAGCGCCTCTGATTACACCTCCTCCAACCCTGTATGGAAGGCCACCATCTCCCTCAAGGCAGGACAAGATATCCAGTACAAGTACATCAACGTTAAGAAAGATGGCTCCGTTACCTGGGAGAAGGACCCTAACCGCACTTACACTATCCCCCAGACATGCGCTACAAAGGCAACCAAGTCTGACAAGTGGCAGTCCTAAGAGGGTGCGTGCTGTGTCATGTAACGATCAGCTGTCCTTTCACTTATCGATGTGGTTGCGAGATGACCCGATTTGATACTTTTCTGTCAAGCAGTGACATGGTTTTGATGACGAAAGAGAAGGGTAAGCGTGTGGGAACAGGAAGCATAGCATAAAAACGCATCACCACAATTTATATACAGTCTTGTTGGTTTCCAAACCAGCAGCAGGGCCGTTCTTCCACGTCGCCTAGTATCCTTTCAGCTGCAGAGATAACAACTCCAGTTCACTTGAGTGATAAAGCACTCAATTTTCAGGGCCTTGACATGGTTTCATAATAGTCATGTTGATTCTATGCCTAACCTTGACCACTTTCGAACCCATCATAAGCAGACACGCGCATATCTCAGCTCATTCCCCCATCTCTTTGGCCCCGTTGTCGACTGCAGAACCCTAAGCCTCTGCCGTAATGTCCGTTGAATGTGATATATCCCAATCTCTCTTCGCATTTCCCTCGGCTACTCCTCTACGCAAACTCATCATCCGCTTCCTCAATCTGGTTCTTGACGCGCACCAGGATCGTTGTCTTCCACTTATCCAACTTGCTGATCTGGTCGAACTGGTACAGCCTGTCGGTGAACTGCTCCTGGCTCTTGGCCTCGATGGCCTCGCACAGGTCAGTCAGAAGCTGGTGCTCTCGCTGAGCGCCAAACGAAGGGTCCAAGTCGCGGTACTTTTCGAGGGCCCGCTGGGCAGCCACCAGGTCGCCACTAGCAAGGTGGCAGATGCCCGCCTTGAGGAGATAGTCTTTGACGCTGTATTTCATAAGGTTGTTGTTGATAGACTGTTCGGCCACCTTTTCGTACTTCTCGATGGCCTTGTAGTAGTCGCCCTCGATGGCAGCTACGTCGGCGACCTTCAGCCACAATTTGTTGGCGAGACTGTTGCTCTCTGTTAGTAACCGCGAAAGAACACATTCATAAGAATCCGACTTACGCTGCCGCATTGTCGCCCTCGTACCAGGTGGCAGCGAGTTCGTAGCTTTCAATCGCGCTCTTGGCATCACCAAGATCCACCTCATACAACTCGCCGAGGTTCTCCTTGTGGGAAGCTGCACGTCGGAAGTTACCCTTAGCGCAGTATCGGTCGACAGCCACGTTCAGGCATCGCGCAGCAGCCTGGGGTTCGTCTTTGCGGTAGGCCTTGAAAGCATCGACGAGGGTGTTGGCAGCATCATCGGGCTCCTTGAGCTTGTCTGTCTGGACTTGCGCGGCCTGTTCGAAAGCCTTTCCGGCCTCGAGGTCTACGATCAGATACAGTCAGCTTCGCTTTCGGCATGTCGAGACAAAGCGGTAAATGCGTACTCTGTTGTTGCATTTTGAAGGCATTACCGGCCTGGATGAAGAGGTCGGCGGCCTCTTGGTACTTGTCTTCTCGTCCGCCAAAGAAGCTGAAGCCGCCGCCAGCGTTCTGGAGCTGCTTCTGAGCCTGAAATTTGCGATACGTCAGCACAAGTCGGATATCGCCTGGCGTGCTGCTAAAGCCAAGACCAAGGCGGGGAGGGGTTAGGGAACCTTTTGGAGGAGAGCTCGAGGATCTTGAGCCATGGTCGTGATCGTTCGTGAAATAGGGTATCAAGTAAGAGTTGAAGACAGAAATAGAATGAGAAAAGTGCCACGTCTGAGGAAGTTATCAAGAGCTGATTTGGAGTTGTAAGTAAAGATGGCGAGTGGTGTTGCGGCGTGGGCGGCGGCTGAGCTATGACGATGGCCGCCTGAGCCACAGCCCCCAGCACATTTAGTGGGCCGCCATAGCCGCTATCGTGACACCCTAGGTGCCATGTACTGTAACTCGGAATTTGACATTTGAAGATTCTCTCATGAGTCGAGACCCATTATAACACTCAATTGGCACTTCACCACCTACGGACGAGATTCATACTTGATACGCGATACATAGCAAACCTCTGTCAACAACTCAACATAGCTCGACAACATGACAATTTGCGCTTCCTGCCGCCTCGCCCTTCGGCGCACTATTACTACACACACTACGAAGCAAACGACAACTCGGCCAATAGCTAGAAGCTCATCTACCGCCGCCTCAATTCTAGAGAAGCCTACCTGGTCCGTCCGCAGCCTGCTCCCTTCTTCGCCACCTTCGGCACCAGCAGAGAAGATCACGCCAGCTCAATTACACCACCTACTTCGTCTCTCAGCCCTCCCGCTCCCTACAACACCCGCCGACGAGACGGCCATGATCAACACCCTTGAAAGCCAACTACAATTCGTCCGTGCTGTGCAGCGTGTTGATACAACCGGCGTCGAGCCTTTACGGGCGATCCGTGATGAAACACCAGAGGCTCGACAAGAAGTGACGATTGGGCTCTCAGATTTGCAAGAGGCCCTAGGCAAGGAGGTCTGTATAGGACATTATCAGCGGGCGAGGAGGGTCAAAGAAAAGATTGAGTCCAAGGCCGAGAAATGGGATGCTCTAAGTACGGCTGGCAAGACGGCAGGGAGATATTTCGTGGTCGAGAGTGGAAAGAAGGACATCGAAGGTGGAGATTAATAGGGATCCCTTGCCTACCTACCCATACGACTTAACAGAGCAATACGCAGAAGTGATAGGAAATGCGGATATGATACCCTCTTATGCAGAAATCCTCCGAAGCGTATCATATCATTGACCATGTGCTTCTGTAGTCGTGATCGCCGAACCTCAGCAGGATAGTTTGATATCGCTAATACTCGCCATCAACCCATAAGTCTATGCTCAAAATCATTATAATCCATGCTCAACCTTCCTACCCTTTCTAATCTAACGACTTGCCGCCCTCGTTACTCTATGACTTGGTCTCCGACGGCCCATCCTTGGGTTTTATCTTTGGCACCTTCTCGTACGCATTCGGACTCGGCGCTCTCTTCTCTTTCCCCTTTCCGCTTCTTCGTCCCCGTCCATGGCTATGCCCGTGTCCATGTCCGCAACCCTGACGCTTGCCGCCCGCTGGCTGTGCGCCGTCGCGATCAGAGCCCGAGTCTGAATCGGAGTCTGAAGAGGACTCGTCGCTAGATTCATCGACCGCTTTGGGTTTGTGGTAGATACAACAGACTATTCGCAGCATTTGTTAGCACATGTCCACTATCAGGAGTGAGAAGTCATGTCGCTCACCTTTTGAGCTCTTGCGTCCAAGACCTTCGTTGTCCACCACGTCTTCTGCCCACTGAACCGATCGCCCATTGGAAGCATGCGCGCCTCGAAGCCTCAAAATTTGAGGAGCTTGTTCTCTCGTCTCTGGTGTTTGCGTTGGGGTTTCGGTCTGGGTTTGCGAAGGCGCCGGGACGCTTCGTTGTTGCTGCCGTTGCGACATGATGTCTTTTGTATGGTTTTGATGTAGTCGAACTGCGAGTCTTCTTTATCCCCTGGTGTTGGAAATTGTGCTAGGGAGAGAAATAAACAACCTTGTCACGCGCTTGTTCCTAGAATCGTATGGCAAAAGGAATGGAATGAATTGTCATCGGGTTTAGCGATTATGGAGGGGCGCAAAGAAAAATCCGGGGTTGGGTTGGGTTCGCCACACGTCATTCTTGGGTGATCTTCAGGGCATGCACGGCCATTATTAATTACTAGGCATCCGTATCAGGCAAAGCATTCGGTATCGCAGTCTGATGTTCATTTGTATGTTTATAGCGGAGTCATCAACGCTCTCTAGAGTTCTATATATTTTACAAGGTCTTGGTACATTTCAAACTTTTGAGTGATATACAGTTGACATGATCGTAATCTTACACTCATTCATCATACCGCTTTAAATCGTACATCCTCAACAACGACTCAACTTGGTGCTGCAGCTCTCTTCACAGCCTTGGCATTCTTCTTCGCACCCTTCATACTCCTTCGCGGTCTGCTCCTCTTGTGCTCCGCTAATACGCGAGGTTTGTTGTGAATCCATCCTTGAATAGGTTGGCGAGTACCGATGAATCGACCTTCAGGACTGAAAACATCGACCGCTGGCCAGGAAGGTTCTTGTGGAGGCTCAGGTTCTTTGCGCTTCTTTACCACCACAGCTGCTGATGTATCTCTTCGCTGTGACTTCATAGCGGCGAAAGGATCAGATGTGTCCACCCGTTTCTGCCTGGCCCTTTCATCGTATTCAGCTTGTTGTTGTTGGGAAAACACCTTTATAGCAACATCCTGAGCACGGACTTGAGCCACAAGCTCAACATAGCCGACGCCCTCAATGAGGATATCTGTCGACAGTACGCGGAAAGGGAGCCTGTCGACATTCAAGCCAACCGCATTCTTCCTTGTAAGAGGGCCAGCCCTCTTCCTGGTCACATCATGAGACAGCTTGAACGTTCCTGCATGTTTCATCTTTTCCCCAATACCAGGGAGCATGATACTGGGTACACCCATTGACTCTCTCGTCTGCTCCTGGAAAGCAACGGCCTTCTCTGTTTGAGTGAGATGCTCTTCCAGGGGCGTAAAGTTGTATGCAAGGAACACCAGGTTCGTGTTCTTGGGCGTGATGCGGATAAGTCCTCCTCCTAAGATGAGGGACTTGCCAGGCGTCATGGAAATCTGCTCAGGCACAATGCGCTTCTTCATGATCATTGATTGGCGACATTCTTCCTTCACAAACAGGTCCAAGTCACTGCGTGCTAGGCCGGGAAGATCGATCAATTCGCCTTTTCCATTTCCGAAGGGCACTCGAATTGGCGACGCTGTTGTACCGGGGAGTGAGGAAACCAGAGGCATATCGGGATAGTTCTGGGCTGGCTGAGGCGGCGGCAGCAAATCTCCAACATCCATATCATCCTCCTCGGTCTGTTCGGCAGCAATCGATTCCGCATTGATAACCTCACGAGGATACGTCGCTACCGATGCTCGCCCAGCATCCTTAGAAGGTCCCATCCTGCCCTTAGGATAGACAGCTTCGAACAGTTGACTTTTGCCCACGTTGACCTTACCAACCATCCACCCCGCACCTCCGCGTTGCCAGATATCTTCCTTAACCTCTGTGCACCACCAGGCCCGTTTTGCGCTAACACATCTAACATTGCCCAGACGAACTCTGTTTCCGAGTCGACCTAGGGCGTCTCGCAACACTTCTCGCAGGTAAGGCATCATTGAATCCACGATCTCTTTCGTAGGGCCAAGTAGATCTCCACGAGTAATAATGAAGCTCAGTTCCGTCTGACGATCCTTCTGAAACTTACCCCCACGCGACCGGCGATTGCGAGTCCTAATAGGGATGTCGCCCAGAAGAACATTTAGTCGAGGGATGAGTGACATGGGAAAATCGGCGGCGTCGATAACATGGTATATGTGGTTGTACTTGTGTGGCGACTCTTCGATCGTTTCGCGCAGCGACTCTACAGTGGGGTGGTACATGGCAACCTTCGCTGTGTCGCTTGTCGTGCTATAATGCTGCAGGTTGTGGCATCGATCGCAGACAGGCTGTTTATCTTTCAGAGGCGCTTCTGTAGATAAGTTAGCTCTTGCATTACCAGTCGCTGAGCCAGGGTGCCTACTAGGAGCAACAGTTCCCTCCGTCTCAGCTCCGGACACCAAGAGGGAGGGATCCAAGCCAAGGGCTTCCAGTTGGCTTTGGTCCAGTGTCTTGAGAACATTGTCGACAACTCCATCCTCTTCGGTCGCTGTGTGCTGATGTTCAAAAGCCTTAGGGTCCAACCACCTCTTAACTCTTTTACTCTCGGCATCGAAATAACCTAGTAGTTGTGGATCGCTGGTTTGCGTAAAGGCGCCGCATCCTGTACAATTTAACGGTAATTTCCTTCGAGGAACTTCGGGGTCGAAAAGGGAAGGAGTTGCATTTGCTGTTATTGTTGCAGGTGTATTATGAGTTATCGCCGCTTCGGTATGGTTAAATCGTCGAGTATGAATGGTAGTCTGTAATGGCGCCGCTTTTGGCGTTCTATAAAACCGACTTGGCGCTCCAACGGCAGGACATAAGAATAAAGGAACACCCGATGAAGTAGATGCTTCACCGATACTGAGAGCCCGATTGAGCCATCGAGCTGATAATGCGCGATGCATTGTGTTTCCTCTGTCGTGAAATCGAATTTGGGGTGTCGCAACTAAAAAAAAAGTTGGACTTACACAGATTGATTGTCCCAAAAATTTCCTAGGAAATCAACCACAGCTTTTGCTACTAAGGTATCCATGTCGAGGTGACATGTGAGGACAGGCCCACCACCCACTTCCGGGTCAACGCTCGGCCCGCAGTCTTTGTAGCGTTAGCAGGGGTCTCTATGATTTTCTGGGTCTAGAGGCGTCGACTTTTCGAGGCATTGCGACCACCAAAGCGGTTCGATTTTAAGAGACTTATGTGCAGGGCCTTTACAGATTAAGGGTTTGCGCAGTTCAAGATGAGGTCTCTCGGCGAGCGTTTCAACAAGCTGCACAGGGTGAGTCAATTCTTCAATATCATGCCTCGAGAGCATGGCTAACAACTTGTATAGAAGGTAGATATCACCACACATGACGAGTTACGATCCATTGCTCACGATTCAAACAGCTTGTTTCCTTAAGATGCGGTCCCGGTGCAGCTATTCTTCCCCCGGAGGTGACTAGAATACATATGGACTTTGCCAAGAGCTTCAAGAACGGTCATATGGGTGCTAAGTTCGTTACATATGTTGCACTCACGTATACATCAAACTGATACCCAGAAATAGGAAGTTCTGGCTTGAGAACCTCCCCCGATTAAAGTACCACAACCCCTCGGTCCCCATGATCGTCAACCGCCACAACCGAAACAACAAGAAGCCCACACTCTCCATCTATCTCCGCAAGTCAGACGCCTCAAGTCCCGCACCAGCGACTCGCTCTCAGCCCGCCTCATCACGCGACAACCTATCCAAGGCCACACCGCCGGACGCCGACGAGAAGATCATCACCGTCGACATGACCGAGAAGCACTCGTCCCACATCCTTGAGTACGTCCTTGCCGAGACTCGCGCGGTTCCTCTGAAACCCACAAAGGAAGAAATTCGGGAGATGCAAGAGATTGAGGCCATGAGGAAGAAGGCTGATGTTGACCGCGCACGCATGAGGAGCTTGCGCGAGGAGAAGAAGCGCGAGGAGGACATGTTGAAGCGAGCTCGGGCGGCTGGTGGCGTTGCCGAGGAAGAGGACTCGTAAACAACCGTGGAGCGGATAATCTAGGAATGATGCTGTACAATAAATGTGTATGACTTGATGCCACATGCCTGGCAAGTGTACTAGTTGAAAATATCAAAAACTTACCACTGATTTCTGCCTAAGAGAGCCTGCTGGTCTCCAATATCGAGAGCAAGGAATGTCGCAAACACGATGTTAATGATACAAATAAAAGGTATAATTTACATTTTGGGGGTATTGAGCAACCGCCTTTCTTCTACCGAGTCCTCCCTAAGTAAATCAAATAATTCCAGTTTCTAGCTATAAGCAACTTTCAGGTCTCATGTGTAGATCTATACTCCTTTTACCCCTGGAATTGCCTATGAACACTCCATATATGAAATGAATGCACGATTTCCCAATCTCGTCCGGTGTAACATTTACTTTATGCCAAAGCCCTCGCTCTCACGAACGGCAGTCCATAGCATCTTCTCTAACCTCTCCTTGGATTCATACCGTGAGAGAGACAGCATGTTGAAGCATGTTCGAGCAATGGGGAATCTGCCTTCATCTTCACCGAGGCAAGATATTTTGATTGGCAACACAGCAGCGCCCACAGCAGGGATTCGGTCGCTGCCTGTAATGAACAGGAGAAGTTTGCGCTGGTCTTGTGAAGAGGCCGCCTGAAACGTCTCCCAGAACCAGTCGATGACAGGTTCAGAACCGTCTGGCTTTTTGCTGCCCCAGTTATCGTACTCAGCTACACCCCTCAATGAATTGATGTCAAGCTCTTCGTCTGAGCCTCGCACGAGGAGCTCAATTTCTTCTGGCCTAAAGAGAGAAAGAGCATTGCCTCCACAAACAGTATAAAAACCTCGTTTGAAGGGCTCGAACTGTCTTGTTACCGACACATCAATTATGTGCCGAACATAAAGGTCCACGTATTCTCGACGATTGCTGTTTGTGACGGGAATGCGTTCGCCTCCAGGGCAGAGAGGAACCTGGACCTGAGTACCATATTTGTCCATATCAATAACAAAATCGAGGCAGAATGTTTCTTCCACATTGCCTTCATATTCAAGCAGTTGCTTTAGTCCTCGAGCCAGCCGAGGTCGGTATTCAGCAAGGTCTTCAAGATTGTAACGCATGGGAGGTTTCGGGTGTGCTGATGCCCCGGTACCATGTGTCGGAGCAGATGCAATAAGTTTTCGAAACGCGAAGGGCGGAAGAGCCACATCTAAAATGGTCGAGTTGTAGATGGCGAGCCCCATGACAACGCCGACCAAGAAGAACTGATCCGAAGTTTCGAACGCGTTGGGGTTAAAATAACAATACTGTGAGTCTTCATCATAGAGAAACAGGCCTATCGAATGTTAGCTGAAATTTCTATTTGTCAGGTTATTTGGCCTACCATGATCAGGGTTGAAAACCTCTCTAACAAGGAGCAAAAACCATTCTTTTCGAAGACCGCCTGCATCTACTCCTTCTTCACCACTGAAGGTAATGCGGAGACCCTTCTTGATATCCTCACTTCCACTCCCGATCACTTCACTGACCGCCTTCAGACTGTCATCAACTAAACAATCTCGTCGAACATTCAGCTCCAGAAACTGATTGATAGCCTTGCGACTCATGATACTATCAAAGAAGGCGTCGCGGGCTTTGCTCTGCATCTGTCGACGTGCATCGTGCTCGAGAATATGATTTTTTGCCCAGATGCTCAAAAGGAACGGGTACTGGCAAAACGTGAACTTACTCCTGCGAGCTTCCCAATTCTCAAAATCCGCAACCAAGTCGGTATAATCGATCATTGAGTTGTAGAAGTCACTTGCTGGCAGAATTTGTCCATGAGGATTACCACAGGTTCGGTTCTCCCCCGAATTTGAGAGAATGTCTTCATTCCTTCGACTGTATGGCAAATTATTGGCGGCGAATAGAAGTGCCAAAACTCGCGAAGAAGCTTTGATTTGCCAGTCTTCAGCATACAGGATTTTCTTTTCAGGCTCCTTAGCCTTATTTGACGAGGTCGTGCGGTTGATCTCATCGTAAAGGTAGGCCCCTGAACGGCCTTCTTGCATCTGTGGAACCAGCCCAGCTGTAATGTCTACTTTGACTTCTTGCTTCTTTCCACTCTGCCGAATCATCCTATAGGTCAGGAAACCGGATGCGAGCTCTTTTGTCCTAATAAATCGAGAAGGGTTATGTCTCCCGAACCAGGTAATCAATTGATTATGGCACTCAGGTGACGAGTTGGATATCAGGCCCACTATGCGCTTGATGATACCAGAGTGGTGTCCAGACAAAGGGCCGGATTCAGGGGTGCTAGTCTTTCTTGGCCGTGTCGAATTCATCCCAGAAAGTGAGTTGTGTTCTGGTTGTATTATTCCGCGAAACAACGTTTCGTGCTCGTGCAGGAGTGGGTTTTCTAAGACTACTAGGAGAAATCGTAAGTCTGCTGGATCTTTCAGAGGTCTTCCAGGCCTCTTCAGTAGCATCTCTGTTGCTTTGAGCAAGACCCGTCGAGCATGCTCCTGTCCCTGTAATAACTCTCGCTCGATCGACTGCAGTTCCCGCTGAGGGGGTGTTAAGAAGCTCTGCTCTTGACGGAGCCCTTCATAAACCGCCAACCATTCCTCAGCGGGGTTTACGACATTAGCGTACCACTTCATTAGATCGCTCCAGTTCATTTGTGGTGTCTTTGTGTTAGTCGGTGCGTTTGTAAAATTTCGCTCAACTCGATGTGCCGATGGTCTTCGAGGCCGCGATTCCTCCTCGTTTGCCATCCACCATGTCCCGTTCTCGGCAAAATCACCCAGAAGCAGCAGTTTAGGATCAAGATCACACGTACTGTCTTCAAGGAACGGCACCTTTCGCTCCTCTCGCTTCTCATGAACCGCATGATTTTCCGAAGGATCCCGACGATGGGATCGCTTTCCCCGAGGCTCATTGGGGGGTAAAGGTTTGCGACTAGTCGATTCGCTTCCACCTCTAATGGGATACCGATGGTTATGAGTCAGGAAAGAAGAGTTGATACACTCAAAAGAACCGAAACATGCAGTAACATAATCCTCCAAAGGCTTAAATATTCTTTTGGGGTCGCTACCGGTTGTATCTGGCAATTTCCGCTGTTCTCTTGAACCGTCGTCTTGTAGCATTTTCTGTATTGGGGGCCTTTCCGTATGCGAAGAGGAAAATGATCGTGACATTGGCGCAGAGTTTGTCCGAACAGGATTCGCTCGTAGTGTCGGCTCCTCACCGAACACATAATGGGAGACCTGTATAGTAGGAGATTTAGAAGAAGGCGATGCTTCCTGCTTCGAATCTATTGGCGCAAGTTTCTGGCCATCAGCTTGCATCCGGCTGCTAAAAGATAACTTGCTTTGCACAGGAGGCTGCGGCGGCGGCTCGGTAGGAGGCTTGGGAATCGGGTGTAGTCTCTTGATCAGGAAAGATCGTATCGATTGATGGACAAGTCGCTTTGTCTGTTCGATTGAGATATGCGGAACTATTTGCTATTAGCGACTATCCTCCTCCGCTCCCTTGTTCGCGTACCTCGTGCTGGGCCCGTCTGGGAAGAGCCTTGACTTGCGTCCCGGCGCGATCTCGAGCCATCATGACCTACACTCAAAGGCTCCAAGTCATTGACCGTTGTACATATGGTGCACTTGAAGACCTTGAGCTCCCTTGGCCATCGCACTAGAGAGCCGCACGTCATACAGCTCCCTGTTGCAAAGTCCTTGCTTCCCGCAGGACCATTTCGAGTATGGGATGGATTTTGAGTGTGAATCTTTGACGCTTGTCGATGCATCGCAGCATCATCGTCTGCAAAGCCCAGATCGGGCGGGGGTGCGCCGACCGAGTTCTGCCTCTTTTTCTTGCTGCTGAACAGAGAAGGGAAGGGCTGGCTCATAGAACGCGTATGCTGAGGTCGACGTGAGTGCTTTGAGGATGGTGGTCTCGAGGGATGCAGGTCAGATTCGTCGGAGCTCGAGTCGGCGTTGGCATTGGAGAAGGACAGGTCGAAGCGATTGCCGTTGGATGTGGTCGGCAGATTTGACGAGTAAAGAGCGGGCAATGTCGTAGGCGTATGTAAAGCCGTATTGTGTATTCGGCTGATGAGGTCACTGGTAGAGTTGTTGGGTTGAGACCCACGACGGCTCGGCCAGGGAGCCATTTCTAGGGAAGCTACTAAGGATTGAGGGAGGCGATCTCGTGCCTAATCACGGGACACTTGGTCAAGATGGGGTGCAGTAAGAGAGGCTCTGGAGGCTCGCGTAAAGATATGGTTCAAAGGAAGGAACAGGTTCATTCAGAGCTCAAGATGTAAATGTTTTGTCAAAAAAGCATGATGATGATGGTTCAAAGGGAGCATTTTCCAAACTGGAGTTGGCAAAAGACAAGCCCAGTTCAGGTCAGGGAACTCAGCCAGCCAAACGCATGCTTTCTTTACCCGGTCTCAGGGTATGAAGAGAAGAGAGAGAGAAAATCCAGTGTTAAACATAGGCCGTGGAACAATGAACAATGAATGACTGATGAGTGCAGTCGAAGCCCGTGGCTGCGGTTGGTGAAACAAGCCCAGTTCATACGTAAGTGGTAATGTACACAGTACTAGGTATAGTAATGTATTTGGATCCATAGTTATTCAATGTCTGTGAACCTAATAACCGTAAATCACAGACACCAACGCAACGCGCGGCAGCCGGAATTTGACCCAATTTGTTTTTACGAATTCGTCCAAAATCTTTACTTTTGACTCGTCTCCTTACGAGTACATATATCCGCGATACCCGGAAGTTTTGGGTCGTAATTTCCAATCGAAAATCGTATTTAGACGCCGAGAAGCAGGGGTTGGTGAGAGAGAGCCTCGACGGATACGGACTCAGGACATTCAAACAGACATGGAGCTCCAAGTAGCCAGTGAGGAACGGACCATGCAAGAGAAGAGGCCTGGGTGTGTTCTTATCAGCTCCTCTTCTACCGCAAAACATACTGATTCAGCTGCATTTTCATGTCTTTTTTAAGATCTCGTATTGATGTTGTCGTGGTTGGATTCAACTTTTAACCCGGTCCAATAATCGTGAAGCTAACGGCCGCATCTGGATTCACTCCATTCAAACACTCCTAGTTTGTCGTATCAATTGTTTTGACTATAGCAACCATTGTCGAAACTAACAAGTCGAATACTATTCCTCATCAGACTCTACTAGAGAATGTGATTTATAGCAATCTCTGAGGAAATACTGACCTCAAGTTTAATAAGCTCATGTTTCGAGAAGTTCATGGCGAGCCGGAATAATGGTTGTCTCTCTTCAGTCCCCGCAAACGTAGCGCCCGCTCAAGGCGTTAGTTGAGCGGCCGAAGCCGGCTCCTTTTTGACGACCCTTGCTTTCATGGAATACAAGTACCCTCTACTCCGTTCTCATCTTTTCCGCGGACGGAAAAAGTAATACCGTCCTAGTAACCAGATAACAAACTAAGAGGCATGGTTTACTGTAGTCACTAAAATTCTCAAACTGTGTAGAGAACAGCATGAGGTGATTGTTCAAGATCACTATCAACGCCACAGCTGCTCCGCGTGTTTCGGTTCCAGGACGAAGGCAGTATCGACCTCTTTGACTGTCTCGCTGAACCACGACTTCTTCTTCTCTTCTACACCAACTCCTACTAATCTGACCTTGTTTGAAGGAAGCATCACCCTATCTCTTGTCGTGCCCTGCAAAGTGAGATCATTCCGGCCCTGAACGATGTTCAATTCGCCTCTCAGCTCTGCCAATGTTTCGCTGTGGCCATTCCGTAACTCAAAAATGCAATGGCCGTAGGCGATTTCCACAGGACCCGAGTAGTCCAAGCCGAATATCGTTGTGAAGCTTTCACCTGCACGTACGAGCTTTTTGAGTGCTACCCGTGGTCCTCCCATAGCCTTGAGTGGCATCTCAAGGTGTAGGTCGCATGTCGATGTGGTACCCAGTGCCCTCACTGTACACCCTTTGCTATCAAGCTGGAGGCTGGTGTTATCATCGACGATGAGGCTTCGAACGAAGGCGTGGTAGGTAGCACGGTTGGTGATATCGATGCGCTGCTCCTGGACAACAAGGCTTGTGCCCCAGAAACTCGTCCGGATCTGGGGCAATCTGATCTTCCCGAAACTGAAACCGTTGAAGGATAGACTGGCATCCATTGCATCCATAGTGCTGGATATGGTCCCTGTGCCGACCAGGCGGCCCTCGAGGGTAAGATTGAAGTATCTGGGTTATGATTTAGCTAGAGGACTATTCTTTTTATTGTTTATGTGCTCACTCTTCAGTAGCGTCACTCATCTTAAACCTTGTGGTTTCAAGTTTAGCAACATCTAGCAGATGCTGCATGATGGTATCCATGATACCAAAGGGTGAATAAAATGCCCTCGCACGACGGGGCTCGGGATTGAGAATCGGCCGGGCATACTCCTTGAAGAGAGGAGAGTCGGAGATAATCATTATGAACGAAAGAAGATGGTAGTGGTGGATCTGATTATTGTTCATATACCTATTCACATCGACAATTTTGGGTTCGTTTTCGAAGGTGATTGAGAGCGGCTACATTGGTCAAATGGAAGAGGACACAATCAACAGGTACTCAGAATGAGGTGAGCCCAACGCTATTTGTTTCTTTATGTGACCAAAGTCAAAGAAGTTCAAAATCTGTAGGTGTCAGCTGCTGCGAGTGTCCGTCAGGTGTGAGCACTGCATCTCAACGAATATTCATATTGACCCAGACTTGCCTTCATATGTCTATAGTAGGTAGTTTACTGCACTTGATTACTCTCTCGAATCTTCTAACCTTCTTTGCACCATGCATCTATACCTTTTCATGCTGGTGATTCATACCACCATGCGTGGTGTGAGAGTCGAGGTACAAATTCTCATCACTCAACACGGCGTAGTATTCCCGCAAAGTCCAATGCTTACGCTTCTCCTTATGGCTGATAGGGCAGGATCTTAGTTCTTATTCCATCTTACTCATATTATCAAGGCTTAGACCAGATCCATTGGATGTCTACAGCCGTGATTGGATGATGTCCAACCATTGTGCTCATTGCTGACCGAAGTATTTAGCGCCCATTCAACCTTTCGCCTCGACTGTGTATGGCAGAATACAAGTTCAAGCTTACTTTGACAATGGATCTTGACAACCCATGACTACTTACAGATGGATAGTCTCAAACTATTTACTGGTAGGAATGCGGCGGCATCACATTTACTGTGTCTCTTAGTTTCCTTGAACGCTTCACCAGACAACCTCAAGGCTCTAGTGGGAGACCTTGATGACAGAACAGGGGCAGGATTTGGTGATTTTGCCGTTCATTGCCAAGTCATGAGTTGACTAATAGCAGTCATAATCAATTCAAGGGTAAAAGCTAACGACATGTAAAGGTGCTAACCTCTACAACAGAAACACTCGGTGCAAAAGTAGCTGCGATCAGGCACCAGAAGTGGCCATGATAATGTTAGATAGAGCAATTGTCGAGGGTTGACAGGCTGAAGCGTAGGTAGCAATTGGCTTCACATGAACTCGATCTTATCCGAAACTCTTCTTTTTGGTTGAATAAACTTCATCGGGGATGGTCAGGAGCAATAAATGGTGAGGGTATAGTCAAGACAGACAATGATAAGGGATGATTGGAGTTTTTTTATTAACAAGAGCATATATAGCTCCATGATGTGAACCCCCGGTCTAAGTAGGAATAGCCAAAATGCCTCACCCGATACAACACTCGGCATAGGGACAAAAGAACGAATTGAGGTCCTGAGGTTTGAAAAGATAGTGCCTCTAGGAGTGAACAGACCAGAAAGAAGTCATATCTTTTCCTGACGAGACCCTTAGCCTCCTCAGAGAGTAGAGTGATGGGCATTCAGTTCCATCTCATGTTATGTTACAAATATGCCCTTGAAACTGAACATCTCCCGGTTGAGATAGGGGCATCGATTTGTTAGTATCCTACCTCTTCAGGGACGCATCCCAGTAGTCCAGGGTAATTCTCAGAAACCACGAACTCGTACTCTAACGGTTCTTACTTAGGCAATCATGTGTGGAAATCCCAGTACTGCTTGAACACGACTCTGCATGGGGATAAACATGAGCCTCTTGCAAAATCGCAATACAAAGCACCTGACGTCACCAAGAATCCCTAGTTGAACCATCAAACACCACTCAGTTAGTCTTCCAGGGTGAATTGTAGCGCCCTCAGTGACATGTTCAATGCGCAATCCAAATAGAGAACATAGTCTTCATAGTCCAGATATCCCACTGAACTACCGGAGCTGAGCAAGGCCACATAGGATACAATCAGGTTACAGAATGGACATGGAGCTCAGGGTGACGACACGCATCATTCATTCAGACGTGCCTCGGTGGGCGTTTGGCATAAACATAAGGTCTCGTCTCACATCACTTAAAAGATTGACGTCTTCACGTATCTCCCGAGCAATTATCTCGTTTTGACGGCGGCAAACATTGACCCTGATGCAAATGATTCCGAGGTTCTATGACCCTCAAACTCCCACGGTGTCCCCCACGCAACCCAGTCACACGAGCGAAACCCATGGTAGAAATTGCCCTCCATTTTTTATGAGTACATGCCGATACCCTTCGCCATGCATCTCATTCATAACCACCTAAAGGAAATGGGTTCGTTTAAGAGGGGGGAGCAGCGCCACGGCCACGGCCAAATCCACCACGGCTGTTTTTCTATTGTTAGCAATCCGTTCCAAAATATCCGCAAGAAAGATTGTAACTCACAACTGAGGAGCGAACTCGCCGGGAGCACCACCCTCCTTGCCCTCGCCAGCATCCCTTCGTCGGTATCCACCCTCACGGTCACCTCGGTCACCACCACGGCCACGGCCGAAAGGTCGTCGCTCGCGCTCGCCCTCACCAAGCATGCCACGGGGAGGAGCGTGCGATCGTTGTTGCTTGATGTGGGTAGCGGGAACGATCTCAGCGGGGAGGTGAAGCCATTCGCGGAGGTAATCGAGACCCTCGGGGGTCAGGGTGTAGTAGTAGTACTGCCAAGAGAACTGGGTCTTGACATAGCCGCGAGAGTTGAGCGACTGCAGAGCCTTGATAACGAACAGGTTCTTGGTGTCGATATCGGGGTGCTTGGGAAGGTTGTAGTCCTTCTGGGCGACGAGGACACCCTCACGGAAGAGGTACTGGGCGGAAACTGTTAGTTATGTGCGCTATTGTATTGTATTATGCAGCTCGCAATTCTCCGCCGTCGTTACTGCGTAGCTCGAATATATTGGTTATTACCTCGTGGATCTTCTTGCGGTCGGCCTTGGGAATCAACATCGTGGCGGTATTTGCTGCTCGTCGGAAGGGTCGATGTTGGAAGGTGCAGTTTTCGGAGGGACGAAGGCGAGATCTCAAAATGATAACTTTTGTGGGCGAAAACCCTACTAGAAATGGGCAGTAGCGAGTGGGGTGGGGAAGCTGCGCGATTGTGGCTAGGTTCACGTGATGAGGAGAACGACGGTTGTGGCTGGTAGTGTGGCAGTTGAGGGAGCCACTTATTTGCAGACTGGCTGCATGTGCATGACAACCAACCTGGCGGCGAATCTTTGCGACAGTGCTTTCTCTCACTTCACCACAACGTCGTCTTTACACATTCCTAACGAGTCATACCATGGCCCCACGAAACCTGAACGTGCTGGTAACCAGCTTTGCTGGTCTAGGACTGCCGCCAACTCTTGTCCTTCCACTATCCCCATCAACAACAGTCTCAGAGTTGCGCGAACGCATCGATGATCGATTACCAACAACTCAGTCAAGACTCATCCTTACGACTCTATCAAATAAGCAACTCCCAACTTCATCAAACTCTCCCATCTCCGACTATCTTTCCACAACCGATGATGAGTTCCTTTCGTTGAGACTGGCTGTGCCCCTATGTGGTGGCAAAGGTGGTTTCGGATCACAACTTCGAGCAGCGGGTGGTCGCATGTCCTCGCGCAAGAAGAAGAGCCAAGAGGACCACGGTTCTAGCCGAAATCTGGATGGACGAAGATTGCGTACTGTGAATGAGGCCAAGGCTTTAGCCGAGTATCTGGCTATCAAGCCCGAAATGGAGAAGAAGGAGAAAGAGAAACGCCGTGAGCGCTGGGAGCAGATCGTTCAACTCTCGGAGCAGAAGGAAGCAGAAATCAAGTCAGGTAGCAAGAGCCGACTTGACGGTCAGTGGGTTGAGGATAAGGAGGAAAGTAGCGAGCGGACCCGGGAGGCGGTTTTGGCTGCCATGAAGGCTGGCAATTACAAGGATAACTTGCTCGGTACTTCTAAAGGCTCTAGCTCTACTCAGCCGAGCAACGAGCAATCCGGCTCAGAGGAAGACAAGGATGCTTCATCAGAGGAATCAACGCCACCCCCTGCCGATGAAGCCAAGGCCGACAAGGACAAAGCAAGGACGTTCTTTGGATTTGACGACGACGATGAATTTATGAGCTCAGATGAGGAAGATGCGGATGAGGATGAGAAAAATTGAAGAAATGGCCCAGGCCTTGAAGTACAGCGTGGTTGTATTTGAATATTGGCCGTTGGGATTCATATCTGGCAGGTCGCGACATGCATTTATAGGATTCCAGAGCAGGGACCATTGGAGTGCTACTAGGAATTTGTATTACCAGCGCTTTCGGATCAAGCCTCACATAGTTAAATGATACCAATAATTCTCATTCGATGATCTATGACTCAGGAGACGTCATCGTAACTCGGAGAGCCATGTAGTCAAAACACAACAGTCAATATTTGGGGTTAGCTCTGAAAGCAACTTCACAAATGATACAATTGCAGTGTGTCTGCTCTGACTCTTCTAACAATATCCACTAATCCATATCTACAGGTCCGGGCTTAAGCGTCGAGCTTGACGGGGAAGTTTCCGGCCTCTGCGCGAGGTGTTAGTTCAATTTCAAGATCAATTGCCAGCATCGGAATTCAACATACCGCGCTGCTCGTCCCAACGCTGGTACCAGCCGGAGGGGCAGAGGGATCGGTAAGACAGCCAGAACTAGACGCCAATTAGTACAGGACGTCGCGGATAGAATTGTTGTTCGAGAAGTCGTACCTGGCGGCAAGGCGCAAAGTCCTCACCCTTGGCGATAATGCACTTGTGGTAGTCGACGTAGTTTTGCCAGCAGTGCTTGGTCTGGTTCATGTTGGGGAAACGAGCATCAGTGCCTACGAGATGTTAGATCGGATCGCAGTCATCGGTGCAAATGCAATTGAATTGCGTCTTCGGCATCGCGTTATCGCTTTCGCTATCGTCGTCGAGAATTCGATGGTAGTCTTGGGATCGTGCTTACCAGCTGCGCGGAATTGTTAGCCTCGGAATCTCATCAGGTCATTTTTTCGAGCCCCAGGTGTAGCGGGATTATCAGGGACCATTGGACATACCAGTGACAAACTTGAAGGGCTTGGTGACAAGCTCCTGACCGTCGTCCGACATTTTGAATGGATTGAAGGGGAATTGACTTTGAGAGGAGAGGTTTTCTGGGGGTTAATGACAGCGAGTATGGAGCTCGGTGCGTTTTGGATGGAGAGGTTGAATGCGTCGACGTTGTCGGCTCGAATCAGGTGGTTCGATTTCCCGACAGAGCTCAGTGTATGCCTCAGGCCGCCTCGGGCCAATGGCGTAAGGCACCAGGATTGGTGGGTCCCGCTGCTCGCAATTGCACATCAGATGTTCGTTCGGCCACCTCCAAACACTCCTTCCAAGGCCTACAATTTCCAATTGAACCACCACATCTGGACTTCTCTTTGACCCTCCCCACTCCGTCCAAAATGCGTTCTACCGCTGCTCTCAGAATGTTCAGGCAGACGCCTCGCATGATGCGACCCGTCCCCGTGAGTTTCTGTTATCCAATGGCAGAGGGAACGAGCTCTTTAGCCCTCGGCTCAGTATGACATCAATTTGCTGACCCAGGTTCGTGTTACAGAAGGAGGACCAGGCTGGTACGTAATGCTGGAAGCTTTCATCGACGCTTCATAGAACGACTCGACCACTTCGAACGCGGATGCGCAAATGTCTCAACTGGGCTGGACACTGACCGAATTCAAGGCCACACCATCTCTCAGCGACTCCGAAAGCTCAAGCAGATCCCTCCTGAGCTGTACCCCCTCGGTAAAACAACAGACGATCAATTGAGCATACCTCTTTTCTAACTCGTATCTAGCCGTTGTCGTTGGCTTCGCTCTCGGCGCTGCCACCTACTCAATCTCCCGAAAGTTCATCGTCGACAAGAACCTCCGTCTCTCCCGACAGGGTGCCGCTGCGCGCGCCGCCGCCTCGGGTAGCCACGGTGGTGAAGGTGAGAGCGAGGGTCACTAAGTCTATGCAAGAAGATAAGGGGAGCTTTGGGGAATGACATTGGTTGCATGTCCTGGGCAGGGCAGTACTGTACATTTCAGAACAGCACAATAGCAAGGAAATCCATCCGGCATAAAATCCTGCATATTTCAGTGATTGATATATCTCATCCTTGCCCACTAGTAACTGTGAATTCAATGCCTTAAACGCCTTCGCTATGCTGGCAATAAACTCAATAACAAATCTCAAAGTTTCCTTCATTCAGGCTTTGGTCCTGCAACGTCCAGTTGTTCCAATCCTTGCATAGGGTCAGGGCCAGAGTCTGGCATTGCTTCCGCGTCCTCGTCTCCATGTTGCTCAGCCAGCCATCCTTCCTGTAGGACAAGTTAGCAGTGTTTCTCATACGCTTGAGTTTCTGAAATACCTTCTCCCAGATAGCTGTTTTGCTGCCCAGTCCATCCTCAGCACTCTTGGGTGCCTTGGCTTGCGATACCTTGAGGACCTTTCCGAAAAACTCCGACTGATCCATATTGTCGATAGCTTCCTTCGCATCCGCAGTATCTTCGTACTCGACATAGGCGAATCCTCTGTGAGCCTCCGTAGAGTTCGGCGCGTCAGGCTTTGGCACCTTCACCTCGACGATCTCACCAAATGGAATGAAAGCGTCCAGAACGTGGTTCTGGGTTGCCATTTGAGACAGGCCACCCACGTAGACAGTTGCTTTCCATCGAGCTGCGTCCGACATCTCTGCTTTGGAAAATGTTGAAATATGGGTTTAAAAGATTGTGAGAAAAATTGATTGGTGGTAAAGTGAGCTTCAAAGTCGTTGGCGTTGAACTCATAACTCACTGGCTTGCTTGAGTTATTGCGAGGCTCTGTGCTTATCACGTGACCATTGAAGCTATCAGAGCTTCAACTTACACCTTGGAGTTCTCAACTGCCGTGGACAAAAAGTAAATACACCAATATTTGCTATTTGTTCCTTCCGTGGTAACGCTGGAATTCAAATTGTCTTTTTTCCCTCTAACATCCCTCCTGTGGTTTATATCCATGTTTCAGAACTTTCGACTTACATCTTAGGTATCTCATCACCAATACAATGCTTTCTAAGTCTCACATACTACGATAAATATCGTTTGACTGCCCACGCGTTTCTTCGGTGATGGCCATCGAGCTTCCTGACGGGGACTTTCGCATATCATAGCCTTATAACTTCCACTCCTTCGACACCAGGATGCCAAGGACTGACAGCCGAGTACCAATTGACCTTGATTCTTCCAGTTACACAACTTTCTCGTACATCATAGGAGAAGGGCTACTTGCTGCCCGTCTTTTCAATGCTGCCTTTAGCAATCTAATACGAATTGACTACTATTTTGCTTCATCGAAGCTCTCTTCACGTGATGACTAGCCCCACCTTCCAGACAACTCAGGGGGCACGGACGTGGCCACAGGGAGCTCAGGAGCAACCTAACGGGGGACAGCCTGCAATCTGGCATCATACCTCCCACTACAAGACACGCCTCCCACCGACCTCGCCCTGCTTCGTTCTCCTTTGAAGCGCTTCATTACTGCGGGCAGAGGTGGCATACATTGAGAACTGCATGGCTTTTTATCAGCCATAATTGTCGATTTTCTTGTCTTTATCAGTCTCCCATTATATCCCAACTTCATCCTGAGCTGATCGTCCTGTCGTCGCATTAGTCCCTTACTCCCCGCCATCACCATCATGGTGCGCCTTCGAGAGATTCCCCGAACGGCCTCCTTTGCCTGGTCTCCGGGTGCTGGCAAGCCTATTCTAGTTACTGGCACTCGTGCTGGAGCTGTTGATGTTGATTTCTCGGACGAGAGCAAGCTTGAACTCTGGGATCTTGCTCTAGACGACCAACAGCAGGGCCTTGAGCTACAACCTGTCGCTAGCATCAGCACCGACGCTAGGTAGATACTCAAGAATCGCATAGAAAACACCACGTTCTGATCAACCCTCCAGGTTTTACGATGTTGCATGGGGTCCCCCCAACGAAGACCACCCCCGTGGTATTATTGCCGGCGCCCTCGAGAATGGATCTTTGGATCTCTGGGACGCTGAGAAGCTTATTGCCGGGGAATCAGATGCCCTGATTTCCCAGACATCAAAACACAGTGGTCCTATTAAGACTATAGAGTTCAATCCTCTGAAGCCTCAAATTCTTGCCACTGCTGGTGCGAAAGGAGAGCTCTTCATCTACGATGTCAACGATATCGCCAACCCCTTCCGACTGGGAAACACTGCTGCTCGATCCGACGATATCGAATGCCTTGCATGGAACCAGAAAGTCTCACATATCCTGGCCACGGGTGGAAATGGTGGATTTGTCACCGTTTGGGATTTGAAGACTAAGAAAGCCTCTCTGACTCTCAACAACAACCGAAAAGCTGTCAGTTCCATTGCCTGGGATCCCAACAACTCGACAAAGCTCTTGACAGCAACTCCGGATGAAACCAACCCTGTCATCCTGCTATGGAACCTCCGAAACTCCAATGCTCCTGAGAAGACACTACAGGGTCATGAGTCTGGTATTCTCTCCCTCTCTTGGTGCCAGCAAGATGCCGACCTTTTGCTTTCATGTGGCAAGGACAACCGAACTATTGTGTGGAACCCCAGCACTGGCGAGCGATATGGCGAGCTACCAGAAGTTACCAACTGGACATTCCTTACCCGTTTCAACCCTCACAACCCCAACCTTTCAGCGACCGCGAGCTTCGACGGCAAGATCACGGTGCAGACCCTTCAAAACACCAACCCTGACACTTCTAAGGCCGCAGCTGAGAAAAACCTTGACGATGAGGATTTCTTCCGTGCTGCTCAGGATCAGCCCCAGGACGCCTCGTGGTCGTTGGCCAAGGCTCCCAACTGGTTTGAGAGACCCGTGGGTGCTTCATTTGGCTTTGGTGGAAAGATTGTTATCTTCAAACCAAACACTACTCAGCCTGGTCAAAAGCGTTCGTCTAAGATTTTGATCACCAACTTCTCTGTCGATTCCGATATTTCTTCTGCCACCCAAAAGTTCCAGGAAGACATTGCTTCCGGAAATATCACTGAAATCTGTGCCGAGAGGGTTGAACACGCCAAAACTGATGAAGAAAAGGCTGACTGGGAAGTGATGAAAACGCTTGTTGGTGAGAACCCTCGTGGCAAGATTGTCGAGTACCTTGGTTTCAATAAGGACGACCTCACCAATGGTAGTGCCGAGGGAACTACTGAGGATGCTGACGACGATGACGATGACGATGAGGAGGATGAGGATGAGGAGACCAAGGCTTCAGCAGAGGATGCTAAGAAGAAGAAGAAGCGCGTTTCAAGCTTCTTCGAGGGCACTGAGGGTGATGGTGACGATTTCTTGTCCGATCTCGCCGCTACCAAGGGTGCGAAGACTGATAATCCCTTCCATCTCTTCAGCGACTCTGATACCACCATTGAGAAGAGCATCACCACTGCTCTCATGCTGGGTAACTTTACCAAGGCAACTGAATTATGTCTCAAAGAAGATCGATTCGCCGACGCATTCCTGATTGCCAACTGCGGTGGTCAGGAACTTGTTGAAAAGGTCCAATCTGCTTATTTGTCACGCAAGAGCGGCATGCCCAGCTATATGCGTCTACTCGGCTCCGTCATCACCAAGAACCTTTGGGACGTCGTCTACAATGCTGATTTGGAGAACTGGAAAGAAACCATGGCTATTATCTGTACTTTCTCAGACCCCAATGAGTTCTCGGATCTCTGCGAGGCGCTGGGCGACCGGATTAACGAGGAGGGTGACCGAAAGGACGCTTCATTCTGTTACCTCGTCGGATCTAAGTTGGAGAAGGTGGTGTCTATCTGGGCCGACGAGCTTGATGAAGCTGAGCAAGCTGGTTTGAAGGAGGGGTCTGAAGATTCTACCTTCTCCGTTCATGCTAGGTCTCTACAGAACTTTATTGAGAAGGTGACTGTCTTCCGCCAAGCTGCCAAGTTCCAGGACAGCGAGACAAGTTTGACCTCAGACTGGAAGCTTTCGGTTCTGTACGACAAGTACACTGAGTATGCCGATATTCTGGCTGGTCACGGTCAGCTGGAGACTGCTCAAAAGTATCTTGACCTTCTCCCATCCAACTACCCCGCTGCAGAACTGGCAAGAAATCGTGTACGCCTAGCTACTAAGAAGCCCATTGCGCAGTCCGCTGCTCGGGTGCCAGCTTCGTCAAGCCGGACGTCGTCTAGGATTCAGCCTACCGTCGGTTACCAATCCCCTGTGCCTCCGACTGCAGCTACGGGTCCGCCTGGCACTCTTACAATGAATCCTTACAGCAACATCATCCCTGGCCCTGGCCCAGTTGCTCCTCGGTCAACTGGATCGCCTGCACAGCAATATCAGCCTCCGACAAACCCTTACCAGCCACATAACAGCTTTGCCGCTCCCGGACAAACTGGATACGGAGCTCCTGGTGGTTATCAACCTCATGGTCAGTCTAGTTATGGTACTCCCGCTCAGTCAGGCTATGGTGCTCCCGCTCAACCTGCCTACGGTGCTCCCGCTCCCCTTGCGCCTCCACCAATGAGTGGCCCTCCTCGAAACACCACTCCCTCGTCATTAACACCGGCGGCGAAGCGTAAGGACATGGACAACTGGAACGATGTCCCGCTTGTCACCAAGGCACCTCCAGCACGCAGGACCACACCTAGTGTCCAGGCTATCACTTCTCCTTTCCCTGGCCAGCAAGGCGCGGGCGCACCTCCCCCTCCTCCTGGCGCGTCTCCTTATGGACAGCGAACTGGCTCGACCCCCCCTCCGCCTCCTCCCAAGGGACCGGCGCCGCCTCGAGTTCAGTCGCCCTTAGCAGGCCCTCCACAGAACTTCCAGGCTCCTCCTCCTGCTGCTGTCGGTCATAACCCTTACGCGCCTCCTCCCCCTGCTGCTGGCGCGATCCCATCGCCAATGCCCAACGTTGTCGCGCGAACAGCATCGCCTTATAATGCCCCTCCTGCCGGGGCACCACCCACCAATCGATATGCTCCCACTCCTGCAGCACAGCAGCAGCAGCAGTACAGTCAGCCCCCAGGATCGGCACCTCCTGGAGCCGCAAGCCGTCCTCCTCCGCCCGGTTCATTTGGAGCCCCACCTCAGCAGTCAACTCCCCATGGCCAGTATGCTCCCTCTCCATATGGTGCCCCTCATAGCCAACAATCTGCGCCTCCTACTGTGCCTCTCACTGGACCTCCTCCGACGAACCGACCTGGACCTCCTGGTGGCCCTCTCGCCACTTCTTCTCCCAGGCCAACCCCTCCTCCCCAGTCATCAACCCCTCCCAAGGCCAGGCATCCTGCTGGTGACCGATCACATATCCCTCCAAATGCCCAGCGCCTGGTAGATCTTCTGAGCCAGGATATGCAGCGAGTTGCTTCCAAGGCTCCTTCGACGTTTGCGCCTCAAGTCAAGGATACTCAGAAGCGACTTGGCTTACTCTTTGATCACCTTAACAACGAGGAACTGGTGAAGCCCGACACAATTGCGCAGCTTTCTGAGCTTGCCAGTGCTATTGAGGCCAAGAACTACGAAGGTGCACACAAGCTGCAGGTCGAGATTCAGCGAGACAAGACCGAGGAGTGTGGCAACTGGATGGTAAGTTTCCAAACCCCGAGCAATTTCGGCATAACTAACTCGATAACAGGTTGGTGTCAAGAGGCTTATTAGTATGAGCAAGGCTACGCCATGAGTGTGATCTTGGTGATACAATATGTCTTATTGCATGTTGCTCATGGGATATATATGACGGGTTGTGGTTGAATAGTTTAGCGAATGGTGCATGATTGGGAATGAAATCCACGATGACACCCACGCTGAACGCTTGAACGCTTAGTAGATTAGAAAAGTACATGATGAGATTATTGTGTCTGTTATTTAATTTCGTCTCTTGATAACTTGGTAACCAATTTGTGATCATCCAAGCGTCTTTCGCATTCTGTGGAATAAGATTTGGTTATACTGTACGGTTCAAGCAGTAACTAGTACTGAAACTGGGGTTAGCCATGGATTATCATGAGCACAATAGAAGCGACATGTTTGTTACATGACACTTTGTCTATCAAATCTCCATGATTTACTGTTACAGTATTATTTTTTCACATTAACGAAGCTCAAATCATTCGAGATGTCACAACTTTTATGGGCCAGTGCCGATTCTCACAGCAAGACAGTTGACTTGGGTTATTATACTGAGTATGATCGAGATCTCTTATTATGGTTGATATTACGGAAGATAAACGGAAGACTTGAGTACCTTGAAGGTGAAAGTCGAAAAAATAAAATAAAATAAAAATAATAATCGAGATCTCATATAGGATCAAGGAGTTCTTGGATTTAAACGTGATTATTAGATGTGTATGGAGAAGTTATCTAGAAAAATAACAAATATTTGAACCAAGAAAATTGTCTAGGGTAAGTCGGATCGAGCTTGCCCTACTTACTACATCATAGCCAGCTGGCATTCGGTCCCGCCAAAGCTTCCCACTCTCCACCTGGTGAAAGCACCACATCATTGTCACTCGAATCTGACATCCCAACACTCACCTTGAACAGACACTGCCGCCCGACCCATCGAACCATGTCGGAAACAACGCAAAGCCCAGAGGATGCTGCTGCCCAACGAGCTGTTGAGCAGGCACGTCTTCGCAAGGAGCGTCGTGAAGCCAAGCTCAAGGCTGGAGGTTCTGCGAGACTGAGCAAGATCACTGGCCTTGGGGGTCGTGTTCCAGGAGGTACTATCTAGGTCTTTCATATCTTGAGATTGTCTAGATGCTAACCACTTCCCATAGACCCAGAACCTGCTGTTGCAGCTACTACCGCAACAGACACTCCCACTCCGGCACCAGCGCCCGCTGCATCAGCTTCCGTAGCATCTCCCACCGCCGATCACGCCGACCCTGATGAAGTCGACATCTCGAGCCACTACTACGAGCCCAAGCGCACGGCTAATTCACGTACAAATGCATCTGAAACCCCGGAATCCGCCATCTCGGAAGACCAGCTGCGGCAGATGATGCTTGGTTTTGAGCGCGGCAATGCCAGCGGCACTGCTAGTCCCGCACCTGACGGAGTTGACGAGGACCCCATGATGAAGATGATGTCGCAACTCATGGCCGGCGCCGGCCTTCCTGCGGGTTCTATGCCCCCTTTCCCCGGTATGCCTGGTGCAGCACCTGGCCAAGCACCTCTCGTACCGCCTACTGCAGTGCGCAGCAGCGCCTCCACGAACCTCTGGCGTCTTCTCCACGCCCTCGTTGCTCTAGGCCTCGGAGTCTACATCGTCATCCTCACACCCTTCGCCGGTAGCAAGATCGAGCGCGAGCGCGCCGCCCTCGCTGGCACAACACCCGCTGATCCCCTATACGCAGCAGCCGAGCCCGAGATGGAGACAGAGCTTGAGCACCGTAAAAAGCTGTTCTTCTGGACGTTTGCGACTGCTGAAACCCTGCTCCTCACAACCCGCTTCGTCCTTGATAGAAGAGGAAGCCCGCCTACTGGCATCGTGGGCACCGTGCTGCAGTTCTTGCCTCAGCCTGCTAAGGGCTATGTTGAAATTGTGATGCGTTATGGACAAATTTTTACAACGGTGAGGAGCGACATGTTGGCGTGCATTTTTGTCTTGGGAGCCGTGGCTTGGTTCAAGGGGTAATTAATAGGGGTAGCTAGTGTAATTAATACATGGAAATGGAGTTACGATTTCACATGAAGAGATAGATATGTGAGCCAGTGTGCCGTGAGGTTATAAATTATACATTATGGTATCACGCTATTTTCTAAAATTGTTGCTTAATCATATATGCTGGATACAGCGAGAGAAGAAGAAGAAGCAGAACAAATAGTTCAGATCAATCTTGTGTCGTAATCCTGATATGTGCCCTTGCCAGCTCGCCTACTTGCTGAGAACCATCTTCAGAAGCTTTCCGAAGACACCTCTTACACGTTCAGGGTTCTCAGCGACGCAGGTAAACACAATGGCCGTACTCGCGGCGAATACAAGCCGTTCTCGCCACTCCTTGTCTAGTGAATACCGTCGAGGTAGGACGGTAGCCAAGGCACGAGGGGCAACAAACAGCGTAATGTCCTTCCTTCGACCTTCCGTCTCAAGCATGATACTCCAACCACACAGCAAGCAACCTGTGCCAACACAAATGCCACTATCCATGTGTTGTCGACGCTCAATGGTTGTGCCACCGGGCAGTCGTGGCCCTATGCGTGTGCGGCTGAGACAGACTCCATAGTAGAAGAGTGTGATAAAGGTAGCAAGGAAACTCGATGAGCGGCAGGATGTGATCAAGGCTCGACGCAAAGATTTGCGAGAAGGATTGCGAAGAGCGAGGGCGAGTGTCAGAGGCAAGTACGTGGCCATTGACCACTTCCAGGCACGAAGAAAGCGGCTGGCAGCATGATACTCGCATGAAGGCCCGCTTGCCATGTGAACCATCTGGCAAGGAATGGGAACAACAACCGCAGGATCCCCCCAGGCAAGGGGCCATTCATAGTCAACGCACATGCCTTGCAGGAGATGTGCCTGGCCCGTTTCCTTACCATACTGAAACTCGCCCGAATGACAACGTCGAAGGGCCTCAATGAGCCGCATGTCTACAGATGCAGCTGAGGTGATCCATTTGTTATAGCTGCGGGGAAGACGTTCCGGGTGGTAGAACCAAGCCCACATAACAAGACCTGATGAGGCGGCAAAGACTAGGGAGTCGACGAACTTGGAAACGAACCGTTCGGCCTAAGGAGTGTGTCAGTAACTATAAATCTCTGATATTTAGGAGAAGTGTATGCAATACCTTTGACCACCTGTTGGAAGCTAGTCGGCGGGCTTTGTGTCTCATCCATAGATCACCAATAACGACATCAAGTGCTCGAGTAACAGCAAACAGGGTGAGGTCCATTGTCCGACCAGCGAACTTGAGGGTTTGAGGCTCCGCCTCAGGGGGCGAACCCTCTTTCGGTGGCACAGTTTCTGTATATGCTCTGCCCTCGTACGAGTGTAGTAGGCGGAGGCCAAACCATGCAGCAAGGAATGTCGACAACCATCTCGCCAGTCTAGAAAAATAAGATCAGCAAGGCTGCCGGGATATCATTAGGTAACCACCGACTTACCTCAAACGACCTTCCTCACTGAGACCTTTTGCTGTTTTCTCTAGAATGCTTTTCAAAGGTTCCTTTCGGTGTATTAGCTAAGAGCGTGCCAAAGGAATACCAATGCGTCAATGAGGCTTGTCGGCCAAACACCAGGAAACTAGGGTGGGGTTTTCGGCGAACTGTGGGAAAAGTATGAAAAGTAGTAGTTTATTCACCTTCAGAAGAGTAGTGCCACCAGCCAATATGGCACAAAATGTTGGAAACCGTTGTGGATTGAAACCTGTTCGTACTATGTGTGCTGCAGACTTGACGAATGAGTTATCATCGAGGCCCGGGGAACGCTGGTTGGGCAGTTTTCGCCTCTTCGTAGCAACATGCTGCAGCACTAATGTCAACAGCCGGGGAGCTACGGCAGATGCATAGCCCAAGAGATAGGCGCGAATCAAGGGGCGGAGGATCTCGGGAATAGGGTCGAGCCTCAGGGACCCTTTGCGGGCAGGCCGCACATCAAAGGTAGGCATAGCGACCCAGCATAAAATAATGTCCCGAAGCAGGGCTACGGCACCTGCTGCCGGTGAGACGAGAAGAGGGGGCACTCAGAAGGTGGATATCTGAGAAGATGATCGCGGGGATCCTGGATGTAAATGAACGGTCAATAACAGATCTACCCCTGTGAAGTGTAATGAGACGATGAAAAAGATGGTGTAAGAAGAATCCGAAAGAGGAGGGTCAACGATCTAGAGTAGCAGTGGGATACGACAATATGATGCACCGGCAGATTGTCCCAAGGATTGGAGGTCAACCGTCAAACGGTAGGGGCGGCAAAGATATTTGAGGCTCGTTTCAATAGAATAAACAACAAGGAGGTTGATACGGTATTGACTCTCGCTCTCTCTGAAGTTCTGTGGAGATGTGGATATGCATCGCCGAGCTCTCAACTTGAGCCTCGGCTTGATATTAAGATGTCGCGTGTGAGAGCGCGGCATGGGTCGTATTCCCATAGGATAAAGACCGAGAGATACACGAATACATTTGACTTGACAGGCAATAGATCGTACGACCCTTGACAAGGCTCCAGCCACTTGGTGATGATGTTAGAGGGCGGAACTAACCTAGGTAAACGATGATTCTTTGAGTAACAGCTCCGGGAAGGGGCTGGAGTATGAAACAGTCTAGTCAGGACGTAATAAGGTAATAAGCTCAACTAGGATCGGCCCAAGGTGTACGGATACTGCCCGAGCTGGAGGGTTGATGATGGTTGTGATGACGATGATGACCTGAGAGCTCAGGGGTTCTGCTGGAGTCAATGTCGAAAATAGTTTAGATCTAGACTCGGTACTTGTATGCAGCTTGTGATATGAGACGTTCCAGGCCTTCAAAGGCTGAGGATAGAATCGGGTGATGTTGGGTACCAAGAATGGGTACTGATGCGCATGTAAAATTAAGCAACGATCGAGTGAGGTTATCACTACCGTTAGCATCTGTAGGTACAGCAATTTGCATGTGGTCAAAGGCAGGTCCCACTGCCTGTCCCTAATTCTGGGGTACAGGGGTTGTGCAGCTGCTGTATTGGGTAAAGGGCACGTGCTCACGATGGGACCGGTACGTAAATTTTACTCTATACGCCCGACCAGTCGATAATCCTTCAGTTGATTCAAGAGACAGGCTCCATACGGAGCAATGTGCTTTTCTGTCGAATGGATAATGCACATGCTGCAAGACTCATACAGAGAATTCGACCATCTTGGGAGAAGAAAAATCAAATGCTGTCAGATTTTGCAGCATCCGATATATGTCTGAATCTGTCTTGTTCCGCATTAGTAGCAATATAAGGTACATTTCGCACATGGAAATGAAATTGTTCTCGAAAACAGCTACTGGCAGGGAAGCCCCACGACGAATTTCGGAGCTCCAGCAGGTTTCGGCTCTTCTTCCTGGCCTGATTTCCCCTTGAACCATGATTTCAGTCGACATCTTTCCTTTCCAGGTAGGTCTTTTTCTTGGGTGGCCATGGCCCCTAGTTAGCCCTGATTAACATACTGGCACGGGCCGATCATGGTCACGAGCCAAGCCAAGAGCCAGCAAAGTCAAGCTTGTCACTTTTGACAGGACGCGCATGTACTTGAGGCGATGCTGATACAGACTAAGAGAGAATGCAATGCTGTTGGGTTCAGCCTCAAGGTATTGCACCATATTGCTGACTAGGCGTAAGTAAGTGCGTCAAGTGACTGTGGGCAAATCTGCAGTCAGTCTGCTGCGTGCTACGCCAAGATGACTAGATTCTCTGCTCTCAGCAGATAAAACCAAAGTCAGTAGAAGCCTAATAAGAGAGCCAATGGAAGCAGGCAGATCTATCTGTCTCATGAGGCTTGGCTGGACGAATGAGTGACAGAGGGAGCTGAGGCAGAACAGAGCTGTTGGGACTTTGAGATGAAATCGAGGCATGTGATAGTCCCATAGATGCATACGCTGCGGTTGAACGGCAGGTTATGGATATAGGGATACGTCATGGTAAGGTGACCCCTACCGGGAGGCTCGGGGGCATGTAGCGACGAATGTGTTGACGAGCTCTGGTAATTGTTGAACAAGACGAGGGGACGCAAATCTCTTTATCTGTTTTTCGTACAAACCCGAGTCTTCGGGCCTCACTCATGATCCTTCTCCAAAAGAGCACCCAGGCCAAGGCTTTGCAAAGCTAAACATCTGGTCGACGTCGATGAAAGTTGCAGGTGACAGAGTGACCCAGGGAGGGGAACATGGGGGCATCCAAAAACTAGAGCGGATCTAGTTGAGGTAGAGGGTACTTGAAGAATATGCGTGTGTAAAGTTCCGAGGCATCCCCACATGGCCGAGTTGATAGAGAACTTGCTCAACCCAGCCCGATTGGTCCAATTGTCGTCCGGGTTTGACCCTTGAACGCGCTTCCCCAAAAATCTGGCTACTTTCCACCGAAGTAGCAGCTACTACCGGCTTCCGCTTGCCGCACGGTTCCTCTGCACTCTGTCTACATTCTGCACGCAGGGCAGTCTCGGTGGGCTCCCGCCGCCTCCAGCCTGAGGTACCTAAGGTAGTTCTGAGGTACGAGCACCTACTCCATACCTGAACCACTTTACCTAGTACTCCGTACGTACCTATGCTGGTAGTTAAACACCACTACCTCCACCATCCCTCCCAACCATTCCCATCCTTCTTCCGGCCGCTACCATTTGACCTTTTACAAGGTATTTATTTGGATTTCTAACCTTCCCAGGCCAGAAGCAGACTTGCTATCCTATGAAGAAGCAGAAGAAGTCGGGCCCTAGTCGCTCCTTCTTTGTCTTTGTCTGGGAGTCTGGTACACTCACTACACTGGCGTGATGTGACGCATTGATGCACGTTTTAGCACATGCACTCTCCATCCGACCTCCAAGCTCCCTTCTTGTGTTGATCCCCTGTCGCTCTTGTTCCTCATTTTTCTCTACCTAGTCTGAGCAGACAGCTCTCCAACTACACTATACATACATATCCTATACATACACATCGAATCGACGACTTCTCTTCCGCTTCAGCTGCAACTTTCTTTGGCTTGTAACGACAACTCCCAACCACCATCATAATTACTTGACCTTGACAACCAAGAACGCATACAACGAGGTCGCATACTCAATGCATCCAGTCGTCAAGTCGTAAACTCGACGAAATATTTATCAGCATACACATATCGATCCGCTCTTACCCACATTCCAACGGCTTGGCTTCCCGTCCCCGACCGCCCTCATCACCAGTGGCTTCTTTGCGCCTCACGTGTAGTGAATCGAAATACAGCGAATTACACTGATTTGTTGTCTCGAGGATTTTGGTGTTTCATGTGCTAGACAGCTTCCAGCTCGATTATCACTTGCCCTTGCACACTTGATGTCGGACGAAGAAATACACGGTTCCTACCATATTGCCTACTACAGCACGGAGGACATAAATCACGGCCGTTGAATATCAACAGTTTGGTCAATCTATCAAAAGCACAAGTCTACTGCGGCTCGTTTGCAGCGCAGTACGCTCCAACAGCAGGAAGCTCAATATAACAAAAGACGCATCCATGCTCGCCGTACAACACGCTCCGAGGATGGGTTCGTCGCAGCCGCCCTCAGATGCTTTCATGCCCTTCGGCTGTATGTGAACCACTCATCCAACCCTTGCGCCATGGCCCTTTGTGCGCCGATCCCACGAACAGCCTGCTAATATGGATTTCTTTGTAGACTCATTCGATCCTAATCAAGACCCTCCCATTAACAATCCCCCCGAGCCCGCGCCTGGTGCTCCTCTTTTGTCAGATAATGACAGCAGGCTTCTGACGTCCTTCTTCGACGACATTCATGCCGATCATTTCAATATGCCCTCCTTCGGCGAGGGGCTCAATTTCAGTGATACTTGGCTTGATCTTCCACCTCAATTTATGGGATCCAGTACTTCATTTGGTCAACATCCAGGATCTTCGCTAAGCGAACCATCAGCTCAAGGGCTTTCTCATGGTCTCAATGAATTTCATGGTATGGCGCCTATGGGATCCAACATGATGCCTCCTCCGCCGCCACCTCCACCCCATGCGCAACACCAAACTGAGCATCGACATACCCCTGACGATGTACTTAATGCGGCCGCTACACTTATTCAGAACGGCTCAAATCAGCGACAAAATTCCAACGGAGTCGATAGTTCACTTCATAGGCACGCAATAGGCCCTCCAGTAGGCCACTTAAGGCATCAGCCACTAGAGGAGTTCCGTGAAGAACATCGACGCAGTGTGGCAGCTAGTGAGCAAGAGCATCATCAGGACTGGATGATGAAGCCACAAGAAAAGAACCAACATCGAGCACCACCAGCCGAGTACCAGTGGGGTTCTGATGCCAACTTCGACCGCCTCCAAGGCTACACTCCAAACTCAGAAAAGGAAACAGGAGAATCCCTAGCCAAAGAACAGCTAAAGTATCTTGAATGTTTCGAACCAAGTAAAAGTGCCGACAACACACGACCAAGTAGCCCACTTCCGATCAAGGCTCCGCTCCCACATAGCAGACTCTCTGAGCTTACGAAAGCACAGGAAGCAGATACACCCCCACGGAAAAGGCGGAAGAGTAGAAACAGCAAGGATGTTCCTGATGAAGAAGTACAAGCAGAGACAGGCACGCCGAAGCCAGCACGAAGGCGGAAACCCAAGGCAGAACGCGCGGGCTCGATCACAATGGCTGTTTCAGATGAACCTTCAGGTGGAAAACGCCGCAAGTCAGCAGTCAACAACAGCAAGCTATCGAGGGAGAACCTTTCGGAGGAGCAAAAACGCGAAAATCACATAAAGAGTGAGCAAAAGCGGCGTACTCTGATCAAGGAGGGCTTTGATGACTTATGCGACCTTGTTCCTGGACTTCGCGGCGGTGGTTTCAGCAAAAGTACCATGCTTACAATGGCGGCAGAATGGCTGGAGGATTTGCTAAAGGGTAACGAGGCACTGGCCGCTCAGCTTGCTGCCTTGGAAGGGCGCACATAAACCCCATTCTCAGCTGGGTATGATATGTGCCATTATATCAATGTATAGACAAGCGATTTCAGGCGCCAATTCTCTCTCTCTCTCTTTTTTTTTTTTTTTTGGTTGGTTCAATTTAGGACCAACAGAGATGGGAAGGACATCTCTCGGTGCGTATTGGCGTTGATTGGAAGAAAGTGTTCTCTCCATACAGACAGTGAGATGGTTCCTAAGGGAGCTGGACGCCACAGGTCGTTGGCGTGGTTGGATACCCAATATGAGCGATAAGATGTAGTAATAACGATGCACGGTTGGAAGTTAGATATACTGGCTCGAATGCCATGACAAGATGGAGTAGGCAGAATTATACGAGAAATGCGAGAATGAAACGAGTAACCAGCAGCTGTAGTTGGATAACTTGTAGAGGGATCTCACCATGTGTGATTGTTCTGTGTCGAACGAAGAGATTGCGGTTCTTGCGAGGTTGATGAAGAAGAGAAGTCGAACGATTTAGAAATTAATCGGAGAGATTAGATGGACTCTTGTATCCGTCGTGCAGAAACAAAGGAGGACAAGGCTGAAGATCCATAGCTTGTTTCGGGAGATTTTGGTGTTTGAAGACAACCTAGACCAGGTCACGCAGGTAACTTCATAAGCTAGAGGCTTCTTTGCGCGCGGCTCGGCTCGTCCAAGCTTCCCCCTGGTCTCCATAAACGTTGGGATTGTTTGATCGCCAACGGAGGATCTATGGTTGATTAAGCTCCGGATGAACCCTTGACGATCATTGGCTCGGGGGGGAGGGTTGCAGATGGTTGGATGGATAAAGCGAGCCGAGCGTGGGTTTGAGAAGGTTTCTGCTTTGGGATGCAGGATTGAGGAGGATTAATTCCTTGGTGGTGCTTGAGAGATATGAGAAGAGGTTGAGTGTATATAATTGTTGTAATATATATTGAGTTTTTCAGTTGTCTTTCTTCTTTTCTCTTCCTCCTCAGAATCCATCATTTGTGTTCCCTGATCTGCATTAGTGTCTTGACGCTGGGTGTCAAGCGTTCACTTCCTTGATGATGAAGTTCTCAACCTCTCTTGTTACCGGCGTCCTCGCCTTCTTCACAACAACCTCTGCCTCAGCTATCGCCAGACACACTGAGCATGCCCCCCATTACCCCCGAGATGCTGGGCCTACCTGTATCACTCCCGGTGCCATTCCCAACATCACCGGCTCCCAGATCCGCAACGTCGGCGTCGTCCTCTTCCAGGGTTTCGACATGATCGACGTCTTTGGTCCTCTCGATCCCCTTCAACTCATCTCCCTCAGCGTCCAGCAGCTCCATCTTCACCTCATCGCCGAGACGCTTGATCCCGTTACCACCGCGCCTGTGGCAATGAACAAGTTCAACTCGAGCTTCTTCCCCACGATCCCCCCGACCAGCACTTTTGATGACGACCTTGATCTCGATCTTCTCATCGTTCCTGGCGGCAGTGGTGCGCGTAACCCTAATCTCCAGGCTGTCACGGCTTACATCGCCAAGATGTACCCCAAGGTCAAGGTCTTGATGACGATCTGCACCGGTGCCGGTGTCGCGGCCAGAGCGGGTGTTTTGGACGGACACATGGCGACGACTAACAAGAATGCCTGGGCCACTGTGAAGGAGATGGGCCCTAAAGTGAACTGGGTAGCTCCCGCTCGTTATGTCGTTGATGGAAAAGTCTGGTCCTCTTCAGGTGTAAGTCTCTCAAAAGTACCCCCATTTGGCGCGGATGTTGTTTTGTCTGATACTCTGTTAGGTCACTTCAGGTCTGGATATCATCTTTGCTTTCATCAGCACTTTCTGGGGCGCAGAGCAGTCTGAGCGTATTGCCAGCATCGTTGAGCATGTTCCCCGTGCTGCGGCTGACGATCCCTTCACGGAGCACTTTAATATCCCGCCCACTGAGGCTCAACCCTGCTCCCAGGCTTGAGCCAAGTTTTGAGGCCATTGGCGGCGGCAGGTTGATAAGTTGTTGCTCAGATCAGGTTCATGCACATAGTAATTACGTCAATATAACTCGACTTTTGTTTGGTGTCATGATACCACCTTACGTCCCTGATGTCATAGCGTAGTTGCAAGTGTCATGGTAGCTTCGACCTTGTTTATAATAACCCAATCAGACGTTGGTTGTAGCCGAGACTTATATGCTCTTCCTCAAACGATTTTGAAAAAGTAGCGCATGACCATTCTCGAGGAAACCCGAATAAGCGAAACACCCTCAAGGTCTCAAGTTCACACATACATGATATAGTAAAACTGTTTTGATTTCTCATTGCGAGTTTTCGTGCGATCCCATTCTACGCCAAATCATTATGGTACAAGTATCCTTCTCACTTCGGATCTACCTGCCTTCACGTCCCAATACCCCTTTAACGCCAGGCTCTGCTCGCCATTGATAATTAACTAAGATCCATCTTCTCTTCGCCGTTGCTTGCGGCCGCGCCAACTGTGAAATCGACTGCGCCAGTGTTGCCGATCAAGCGCTTCTCAGACTCGCCTACGAACTTGACGCTGCGCGCGGGATCGTAGAAGAGCTGGAAGCTACGTTGCACATCGTTAACTTCGACCTGTTTGGCCTTTCGCTTGGCAGAAACCAGTTGCGAAGTGCTGATCAGGTTGCTGGCGTATCGGAGACCAGCCTCTTGACCGATCTTGGTGAGCAAAGCGAGGGCATCGGGGTGCACGTCGATCTCTTCTTCTTGCGCTCGGATCGAAAGGATCTGCTTGATCTCCTCGGCGTTATAGTAGTGTGTGTTGATGATAACAATTCGATCCAAGAAGTCGAGGGGAAGTCCGTGAGGGCTGCGATAATCGGTGCCGCGAATGCGCGAGTTGCCCCGGTTGCTGGCCATAATGACCACGGGGGCAAGGTCGTCCTCAAGAGCTCGGTTAATGTATGAGAAGCACTCAATGTCGAGCATGTGAACTTCGTCAATGAACAGCACACCAGGGACGATCTCAGCCTTGCCTTCTTCCTTCCATTCGCCGACCTTGGTGTTGATTTGATCTCGGATCTCGCTGCGAATCTCTCCCGTGTCGCCTGAGAAGAGAGCCAGGAAACCCTGCGTCCTCGAGTTGATGACATCAATCTCGTGTAGCGTGACAGTATGCACAACCTCCTTGCGCTTCTGTAGCTCTCCGTCGGGACATTGAAGGAACTTGGTATCAACACCCATGGCATCGTAGTCGCGAGATCGGGCGTAGGATCGGCCGAGTTTGGTAATCTTGCCGGAAGACTTATCAATCGAGATAATATCGCCTGCCATAACGCGTTCCTTGGTCATGGCATCAATCATCTTGCTGCCCATGTCGTAGACAGCCTCCATGTCGGTCGTCTTAATGGTTAGCTTTCCTTGCTTTGCGCTACCAGTGACACTGCGGTCAATCTGAATCTCGACAACTTCTCCCTCCATGATTTCGCTCTCCTCCTTTATTCGGACGCCGATCGACTTTCGGAAGGCTTGCGTAAGGGCTTCGGTCTTGGACATCTCGAGCGAAAAGATTTCTGATGCGGCGAGCGTTGTGAAAGGGACATCGGGGCCTAGAGACTGTGCCATACCCATGGCGATGGCAGTCTTTCCGGTGCTTACTATAGGTTAGTGCGCGTAGGGCAGTAAAAGAACTGGATGAACATACCTAGGAGGTCCTGCAATGAGGACGGCACGGCCAGCGATCTTTCCATCCTTAATCATCTGCAGGATAACAGCGGCGGCTTTTCGCGCCTTCTCCTGTCCAACGAGACCCTGAGAAGCAGCTCTAGGCTCAAGAGTTGTCGCATCAACGCCGAGGCCACGAATGTGAGAGTGGGCTGCGATGAGGTTCAGCCCTCGAAGGTCCTTGGACTCTGACACGGTCATCACAGGCTGTAGAATGCATTGTAAGCAATTGATCTTGCGGACGAAGAGCATTCATGACTTACGGCAGCCATCTTGTCGCGTTTTTTGCGCAAGCAATGTCGAGAATTTTTGAAAGATTGATGTGAAAGACTGCGTCGGTGGTGAAGAAAGCCTAGAAGAATGAGGCTGGAAGCTAGGTCGCGAGAGCTGTAGTGTACGAGCCTGCGCATACGGTTGGCATGAAAAAATGTTAGTACGCGGCGAGCGCTTAGCGCCACATGTTTAGCGCGCACTGCCACATCCATGGCCTACATGGCGACGACATATAATCAACGAATATTTCTGTGAATTGATACATAAAAAGGTATGAAGTGGAGTACACAACAGCACAAGACATTCGACCTTGGTCTTCTATGCCTGAAACTTATATACGATAGGATTTATATTGACCTTCGAATACCGAGGTAGCGCTATCAAAGCGATACCAGTCTGTATCTTTCTGGACTCCGATAGACGGTAAGACTAAGACTCCACATTGGTACGTTCTGCAGGCACACGCGAGATCCAAACGTCAACTGCTGGAGCAACCAAACGCGAAACACCCGCGGTTACCGCGCTTAATTTATTCAATCCTTCAACAATTACCAATGCTTTATAATAAGTAATAGTCGCTCAGGGCTATATAAGCTTGGGATAGTTGGGACAGAAGATATTGGATAGAACATAGCAGATAGAGGCTACCTTGCCTTAAGTATGCGCACCTACGTTACCTCATGGTCGGAGCGGCGGTTACCCGCCCAAGCAATCGACGACATGCAGTCAACCGTGATTGATTGACAAAGCCAAGGGCCTTTCTTGCTAAATCGACCAACAAAGCCGAGCGAGCTCCGTCCTCACCTCCACTAGTGCCTCCTGATTTTAAATCAAAGAATTCATTCATCCACCTATTTGCACTTGCACTTGCACTTGCACTTGTGTTTGCGCCTGCGCTTGCTTTTTACGTTCTCAAACCCCAACCATCCATGCGATTGCTTTTTTCTTTCTCTTTCTCTTTCTCTCTCTCTCTCCTTTACTGCCCCAATATTTAATACCTGGAGTACCTGACCTTTGTCCCCGTCTTCCGTTTCCCCTCCTTGTTTCTCATTCTCTCTTTTTTCATTCAAGCCTGTGGCCTTGAAACTCCCCTTTGTTGACTTGACTGCTTAAGCAATCGCCCCTCCCCACTCTCCTCCCCACCTAACCGCCTCGGACATTTGTGAACTCACGCAACGAATATATCTTACTGGATCTACGGAATACATAGATGATAATACATACGCTACGCTACGTTGCTGGATTCAGTGCTGAGCACAAGCTAGCGTCATCTTCATTCGATCCCTCTGATTCTTACAGTCACACAGTTCCCTTGCCGTCCTGCAGCTGAGTCGGCGCCTACACATTTACCAACGGCGCACAGCATCGGTTTTGTCTCAGATTCTCGCCCTATCCCATCGCCGAATGCTTGCGCCCTTGTCTTACTACCAGAGCCGCCATGGCTGGTAGGCGTTTGGAGGATCGCCGTGGGTCTTCTGGCTCGTACGACCGTCGCGACGACCGCGGACCAGCCGACTACCGCGATCGATTATCAGAAAGATATCGCGGTTCTCCGCGGGAACTGTTTCAGGGTCGTGAAAGGGAAGCAGGATCATCTCGGGACCAATACGCCAGACGTCCTTTGGAAAGGTCGTCTTCCCAAAGATCAATAAATACCGGAGAGCATGGTAAGAGCTGGGACCTGCAGGAAGGGCACGAGAAGAGCATGGCTGATTCGGTTCAAACAGAATCAAGAACACCTTCAAGCATATCAAGCGGTCATCAAAGTTCAAAACTCGGTCAGCAGGCCATGATGGAGCTTCTCGGTGATATGGCCCATCATCGCATACAGCTACTTCACGCCGAGAACAAACTTGAGAGGACGAAACAAGAACTAAGCCGGTCAACTACGAGACCGACTGAGTTTGCTTCGGTGAAACAGCTAAAACGTAAAGAGGTGCAAAAGTGTGAAGATGAAAAGGCCAAGCAAGAGCAAGTGCTCGCACAAATATACCAGAAACTTCAAGCAAACTTCGATTCTTTGGTCAAACAGCTACTGCAGCAAATGCCGTCCGCAATCCCCGACACACAACACGAAACACCCTCTCCGGCGAAGAAGATTATTGGCTCTATATCAGAGCTCGAACCACGATTGACGGAACTGCAGGCACAAATCACTACGTGGGTGGAAAAACATGTGCAGCTCGAACTTAACAAGCTCAAGGAGGCTGGTAACAGTGAGGTCCAGTGTCTGCGGAATAGCCTCGACGAAGAAAGACAAAAGACTCGGCTCCTGGCAGACAAACTTGATGAAGGTCAGCGTAAGAACCAATTGTTGGAAGAGAGGCTCAGCCGACTCGAACGGGAACTTGATGGCGTCAACTCAACAGTAGGACTCCGGATATCGACAGAATTTGGCGAGAAGTTCAACAAGAAAATGTCGAGCTTGGATGAAAAATTCAGCAACTTATCGAGCAATTTTGAAAAGATACAACAGCTAGAAAAGTCTTCAGAGGACCATAAGACGCAGTTGGCCAATCTGAAGCGTAGCGCTTCGATCGCCACCAAGAGCAACACAGCAGCCCCCGGTACAGCCTTCAATGCAACAGTCGAACAGCTTAAGAGAAATGTTGAGATGCAAGGGCGCAATATCAAGTTTTTACAAACTAAGCAGGATTCAGCAGGGTTGAAAATTGACAAGCTTCAAATTTTGACAGATTCAAATAAGGTGGGTGTGGAAAATACCGAAGCACTTTTCAAAAGTCAGTCTGTTGTCATTACAGAACAAGGCAAGAAGCAAGACTCCTTAAAGAAGGATATCGCATCCTTGAAAAGCACGTCTCATGATCAAGAAGAAAGGCACAAGTTGCTAGACGGCGTTGTTGTCGGTTTGAGTTCTACTGTGAGAGGACTTTCACAAGGGCAAGAGTCTCTAGCGGCGGATATAGCCTCCCTGGATTCATCATTCAAAGACAGAAAAAAATCGCACGACACGCAGGCATCAGAAATGATCTCTTTAGAATTACTTATTCATGGACAGCAGAAAAGGGGCGATGTTCTGGAACAAAGGATCGCCTCTCTGCAAGATGTCACTGCAGGCTGGTCGCTTCAGGAGTTTAGAAGACTGACTGAAAGGGTCCATGAGTTTCCACCTGCTACGGACCTTAAGCACCTTCTGGAAGAGCTACCGCCTACCAAAGAGTTAAAGCAGGTTCTTATGGAAGTGCCAAAGTTGAGAGAATCTATGTCAAAAGTCGTGGCACGCCCTTCGAAGACACCAACGCCCGCGCCGGTACCCGCGCCTATGACAAAAGAGATGGTTATGCAGACGGTAGCCCCCAAAATTCGGGAATTGGGGAATCTCTTGAAGTCAGATCTTGCTCAGAAGTTTACGGCCGTGGCTGAAAACTTCGGTAAGACCATTGATGCAGCAAACGCACGTACGTCCAAGTCTGAGGCAGATGTCAAGAAGTTGAACGAGCGCGTCTCGGAAATTGACAAAGCCCTGAAGGAAAGCCAAAAGGAGACAGACGAAAGGAGCGTAAGTCTGCAAAGAGAATTTAGGAAGCAGACGACCGAAGTCGGCTCAATGAAGGGCTCGATTGCCTTAGCCTTCCAGGACGTTGAAAAGGCGCGCAGGGAGGCAAAAGCTGGGATTGACGATGTTCAGTTCCAGTTAGCACACATAAATGAATGGGCAAATAACTTTAGCTCCAGACAGTGGCACGACAGTATTGTACAGCAAATCACGGCGTACGTACCAGCACATTTCACGGGACAATTAGATAGTCTTGCTACCCGGGTCAGTACTCTTGAAAGCCGAGGTAACGACTCGGAGGGTACCAATAAGAGGCGTAAGGGAGTTAATGGCAGTCCGTTGGTGCTGAATGGCACCCACTGAGTAAGATTCAGCTTCGAGGTGCTGGTGCTGGTGCTGGCGCTGGCAGCTGTATGAAAGGTGTCAGGAGGACAAACACTATGTCTGTAAGATCTCATATCACATGGGTGTTGGTTTGGGAGGCATGGATTGCTTTCGGTATGCTTGAAATGGGTGGGCGACAAAGGATGATTGTAGCAAGGTGGCATTATACCCTTAGGGACACGGCGTCATATGGCCTTGATTATTGAAGTAGGAAAAGACATGCATTTGAATGTGCAATGATATGGAACTGGCGTAAATAAGTCTAAGTGAGATTATGCAGTATGTCAGAGGCTAAAGAGTGATGACCCACCTCGAGCTTGTAGGGAAGATGTTAACTTCGGAGCCGAGTGACCCTACGGATACGGAGCCGAGAGGTTATATCAGCAACCAAGGACCACCTTGGCATATAAGAAGGGAGGCACGGAGAGGCAGATATGAGGCTGCACGTGAGCCGCCGGTGCAGTATCTGGGCCACTCCCGTCATGACTGGTGCAAATACCGAAGCACATATGATGTGGTTCGAGGTGAGACGAGCGAGAGCAGTCGCAGGACGGGTTGATTGGCTGGTAAAACAGGATATGTGATATTCGGGGACTTAGTTGGTTATCGATAAGGTTGAGGGTGTGGACACCTGCTGATCCATATTTTGGTGTTTTGTTTGTGATCCATCCACTGCATTCACCCGAGCCCTCGTTCCTCAGGCCATACTAGGCGCATACAGGCCTATCGGCGGATTGATAGACAGAAAATACAGAAGGTGCGATGTATAGGGTAGGTAGCCTGTCGGCTACGGAGTACTAGTTGATGTACTCCGTACCTTACTCGGTAGCTAATGACGAAACAGGCCAGGGACAGGCCAGGACAGGGAGTAGATTTCCCCAACCATCAGCCACATTAAACCCAAAACAATAGACTAGAGGAGAAGCCACCAACGGACTTGCCCGGTGACATTCCCATCCAAGTCGACTGCCCACTACCCAACCTGACCGCTGTCAACTGCAGCTGCAACTGCCACTCACTGTCGCTGTCACTGCCACTTCTTCTTGTCCCACTGCCTCTATCTAGCCTAAGCCTTAGCAACAAAGAAGGAAAGAGAGACAGAAACAGAGACAACCCGAATGAATTTGAACACTCTTTGTTGACCTTTTTGTCCCTCCCCCTTCTACTCTATGATTTAGCCTCAAACAAACAATCTATTCCTCCTACTCTCTTTGTCGGAGCGTTTGGGCTCTGATCCGCCGCCGCTTACTGTCGTCTCGTTTCCAGTGCGCGCTAATAGGTACTCTAATCTTCCTCTATCGTGTGCGACTGGGTCACTTCCATGCCTTGTCGCTCAGCATCAACCACTGCCGCTATCAGCCACCGTCGCCGTCGCGACAACCCTGCGAATCAGCTTTGAACCACGCCAAACTCGAGATTCACACATTTCAAAAGTCTTTCCTTCGCATCGGTGTTCCACCCGAACGCTTCTATCGTCGCGCTCACGGCCTCCCTACGTACCCCTCGCGCGCGTCACCTACGATCGCCAAACCTCGTACCGCTCCGCACCGCAACGCACGACACTGCACGTTTTCTTTTCGCACAGCATCGCACCGTACCCCCCCGTCTTCGTCCCTGCGGCATGCTGACATCCATGAACAATGGAAGCCGCGACGAAGACGGTCCAGCAGCTAACAAAGCGCATCCTGCCCGAGAAGCCTCACCACCTCTCCTACTCTGCCGATTGGCGATACCACATCCCCGCCAACGAGTCCCGACAGAAGAATCCTGAGGAATGGGATAACCCTCGTCTACAATATTCGACCCTCGTGTCGGAAGCCGATCGCGGCGTACTCCTTACAAGATCATACTACGACATGCGTGTCGAGCCCCCAAAGCCCGTCCCTCGCGATGTGGGCATTCTCGCGAAGGGCGGCGAGAAGAAGAAGTTGTCACTCAGCGACTATAAGAATAAAAAGACTTCTGGTGTTACCTCGGACACCTCCACCCCAGAACCGCCCAGCGCCAAAAAGCGCGAGCTTGAACGCGCATCTGCAGAGCCAAAGTCTGTATCCGAAATAAGAAAACCCGACTTACAGCGTCAAAGGGACCACCACCCTGATACTAAATCACAGAAACCCCCAAAACTCCCTGTTATTGATATGAGGTAGGCTGCGCCATCCGAAAAATCATGATTGCCTGGGCGATCTGCTCGCTCCCTTACTGACCCTGCTACAGACTCCCTCCCAAGCCACCTGCATCCCTTCCGCCTCGGCCCGTTTCACCAGACAGTAGGAAACGGGCAACTAATGTCGAGGATGACCATCGGTCGCAGAAACGGCCCAGGCCAGATGTGCCTCGCCCGGCCGATGACCGCTCGCGACCAAGTCGCGATGAGCTCCCACGCCGAAAAGATAGGGATTCTTTAGCGCCTTCCGATATGCCTTCGAGAGACAAACCGGCCAGCGCATCATCGCTTTCCAACGGACGTAGTATCCTCAAAGGCACCAACGCCTCTTCCGCACGGAATCCTTCTCCAGCCGGCCGTCCACGTGGTGATTCAGTCAACGGTGTTAGGCCTGGAGCATCGGGGAGCACAAAGGGTACACCAGCTAAGGCCGACAACACTTCGCGATCATCTGTACCCCCGTTGCTCTCACCTCTCCATATAAGCTGGGATAACCAGAACTCAACAGACAAGGGTGATAGGAGAAGGGCACGCGAGGACGACCCTCCAAGACTGAAAACCAAGAAGCTCGAACCACCGCCACCACCCAAGACAAAGAACGATGCAGCCCGAGACAGGTCTCCGCTCCGCCTGCCTACGCTCCTATCGCCTACGTTGCCAATTGCTCTGGAGGCTGAGCTGTCGCGAAGAAAGGTCACGACTAACGCGACGGAGCCCAGGGCACATGACGAGCGAGACAGGGATGAGGAACGATATAAGTCAACGACCGCAAGGAAGGCGCCTGTCGAGCATGAAGAAGAGGAGGAGGAGGAAGATTCCAGTCCTAGGGAAAGGAGACGCCTGATCGTAAATCTACGAATATCCAAGCGCTTGCGGCAAACGTTCAAGCGTATCTTGGCATTGCCTCCGAAACGCAGAGAACGTTCAGAGAGTACAGAGGCACCGTCAGCTAGCCTGGCGAAGAAGCGCCCTGCGCCAACAGAGAACACCGGCGACACAATAGCCGTCAAACGACCACGGCTGCCCTCGGTTTCTTCGAGTCTACCGCCACCACCTTCAACGCCATCTAAGAAGGGTGCTGCCATGTCGCGCGTCAGTTCCAGCAACTCACAGGCCCAAACGCCTGGTGAAGTAGCCATAGTGACCCCCGTGCCTACCGGCTCTTCAGATCGCCCTACCACCAATGGCACGGATACCACTCGGGGCGATAAGGCTGATTCCCGAGCGCTCCTTGAGAGACACACCCGGTTCTCTAACCTAGGTCGGCGTTTGAAGCACGAGGGCGATGTCGCGAACCAGCGGTGCAATAAGCTTGCAAACAGTGGCGATACACGTGGAGGCGAGTCGAGTCGCAAACAATTTTACGCACTTGCAGTGGAAAGTACCATTGCTTTTATGGCAAGTTTTTATCTTCTTAATGTCAGCCGCAACATGCAGCACAAGGCATCCGATCCGGGCTCCTGGGCCAGCTTGATCAAGATGGTGGATTATTTGCAAAAGGAAACACGCCGCGACATGCGACGGCATCAACCCATCTACGCTCTTGTCTTGATATTGCAGGCTATCACTGCGGATGAATTCCTCAAAGCATTTTCAAGCTATGAGCACATCTCTAAGGAGGATCTCTTCGCTCACCAGGCGATTCGTTATCGCAACTGGCCCCTTATCCGCGAAGTTTATGAAGGCATCAGTAGCTCACGTCTTCGCGCTGACATCATGCCCTGGTCGACAGTCGAGGAGGTGTGTCAGGCGTCGATGCGCGTCATTCGACAATGGTGCCAGGACGAGAATGTTGAGTGGTCGGCCCAGTTTGATCCCAAAGAGGCCAGTATTCGGGTCGCTCGGTAGAGAGAGTTGTCTTTCACAAACCTTATAAAATCACTTACAGATCGGCCAAACGGGCAGCATGGATTCTGCTCTAACAATCAATTGTGTCTCGTCGATCCAGCACACGTATCTCAAGGATCGCTTTCATCGTACCTCGGCGGCACACCTGCTCATTCGCCATACTCACGTTAAGTATGTTGATGGCTTAATTTTACACTGTCCTGCCACCCCATTGAGGTGCTTGGCAAGGGCCAAGATAACTTACTATTTGTACTATGATATCCCCGGATTAAAACGGAAAGCGGTCTATTCTTATCTATTATGTCTTGTCTCGGACATGGTGTTGCAGTCACCATGTATGTGTTTGTTGTTGATTTAGCTTGCAGGTCAAGGGTTGCTTTGCAGGCAGGACAAAAGATAATGAGGGGAGGGAGTAAAGGAGCATCTGGCGAAAAAAGGGAGCGAGAGGAGAGCATGTTTACAGGGGACAGTGTCATTGGCGTGCATACATAAAACTGCATGAAACGAAAACGAGGGAAAACCATTTAGCTGGAGGGTTAGGACTCAACCTGGCCTGGTGAGGGTCCAAGTGTCGAGTTGATGATATGAATGGACATTCAAGCTTATCATGAATCATTAAGATCACTACATATCTTTTGCACGACGTGAAGTGAAGGCTAGTTACTATGAGTGCATACTGATGTGTTGAACAGTATTGATATTGGCTTTGGTTGTGTACTCGCATCATTTGCCATGAGCCTAAATCAAACTGTTGGCAGCAGAGGGTAATAGAACCGCAGTCGATGCTGCATCAGAGTTGTTAACTGACATCACATTTAAATCATACTTCAAGACACATGTTTTCAAGAGGGATGGATTTATTTTTTCTGTCCATGGCTATACTATGATCAATTGTCTAGTAGGGAACTCGAGCCGATGATAAACAATCTCGTTTTCATCCCCTCCAACAATCTCCCATGATTTTGGTATTTTTTTACTTCTTTCGTTTCTTTGCTTCATTAAAACACGCAACAGACGAGCGTTGTCGTCGTATCGCGTCTGATTAGGTTTGGTTTTGCTTCCAGCCCCTCGAGCGCTCTACGCTTACTTGGAGGCGTCAACCTTGGCAACGTGGGCCAGGAGGTCGAGGACACGGCGGGAGTAACCCCACTCGTTGTCGTACCAAGAGACCAGCTTGACGAAGTTGTCGTTGAGGGAGATACCGGCCTTGGCATCGAAGATGGAGGAGTTGGTGTTGCCGTTGAGATCGGAGGAGACAACGTCGTCCTCGGTGTAAGCCAGAACACCCTTGAGGTCACCCTCAGCGGCCTCCTTGATAACCCGCTTGATCTCGTCGTAAGAAGCACCCTTCTCAAGACGGACAGTCAAGTCGACAACGGAGACGTTGGCGGTAGGGACACGCATGGACATGCCAGTGAGCTTACCGTTGAGCTCAGGGATGACCTTGCCAACAGCCTTGGCGGCACCAGTGCTAGAGGGGATGATGTTCTGGGCAGCGCCACGGCCACCTCGCCAGTCCTTGGCGGAGGGACCATCAACGTTCTTCGGGGTGGCAGTCTAGGAGTGGACGGTGGTCATGA
>JAALXI010000355.1:0-15034 GCA_012977755.1 Fusarium nurragi | reverse complement strand
CTTTTATATTATTCTTAGAAAATATTCTTTATTTACTTTATTAATACTATTTAAAGTAGCTATAGGGTATTTAAGAGCACTATAATTAGGCTATTAATTAGGGGGTATATTATAAAGTGTAGCTATATAATTGGCTAAGTAGGGCTAATTATATTAACTGCTTTATTATATTTAATAGGCTTACTGCTCTTAATTAACTAGTGGAAAATATAAGGCTTAAATAACCTCTTTAAATACTTACTTTGGTGAATGTAGCTGCTAATTACAGCAAGGCATGTGGTTGATAGTGACCTGGAGCATAAAGATATCTTTGAAATGATTTCAACAGTCGTCTGGCTTTGCAAACCTGGATTGATCAGAGTATAAAAAACCTTCAAGTATTGTGTCTTGTGTTCTGATCTTATTTACCTGGGATGTATTTAACATCGAAATGGCAACGGACACGTACCCAGCTGAAATTGCAATCTGAAGCCAGTGAATGTCTGGAGTGCAATCAGTTGATCTTGTGTATCTTATAAGCTTGTGTGGCAGGGATGTTTAACGATTAACTGAGTCCTCTTATTGGGATTCTCAATAGTCTTCTACCAGTGCCCTCCCATCCGGGACTGTGAAGGAATTGTGAGGTTGGGTTCTGGAGGCGAGAATCAGCTGTGGAAAGGGTTGGGACGGCAGTACCGTTGACAGGGGCTGTGATATCGGTTCCTGTGCTATTGCTGGATTTGAAGGCTTGTCTGGCCATCCAAGACTGAGTCATACGGTCGCAAAAGTGCTCGCTACGATGGAGACCCTCTCGTTTGCAGAGGCAAATGTGGAAGCAAATACCCGGATATTTAACCGTTGTTTCCAGACGAATCGATGAGTCTCCAGCAGAGGTTATTTTAGGAGTTTTAGGGCTTGTGTGGTAGAGATGCTGGAGGACTGTAAGGTGCAGGAGGACGCTCTAAGGCATCTTTAACGTGTTGGTGCAGTGGCACTGAGGGACGCGAAACTTACGGCATGATCCCTACGGTAGGGTGCTTTTTTCGACCCGTTTTGAGAGTCCCTGCTGGACTTTTGGGCGTCGACAATGGCGTTAGAGAGATGTGGTCGTCGAGGCCTATGATAGACTCGCCAGGAGATAGAATCGGTGCCATCACTCCTGGAGATGAGGGTGTTGCGGCGTTCTAGCACCAAAGAGAGGTGATTCTAGCCTTGGCGGCAGCTCTGGCGCTTCATCTTGAAAGGAAAGCTCTTGAATAGGTTGCGAAACAGCGTTCTTGGGCCACGATTCGCCAGACACAAGCAAACGGTGGACCGGGCAGGCGACCCACGGTTGGAAATAGTCAGCGAGCCTCGCCGCTGATTGCCTTGTCGTGGCTCAAAGATCCCGGGACTAAAGAGGCAAAGTTAGACAAGTGCGGCATTAAGCATAATAGCCCAGAGACTTACCCGAAACTCCAAACAGTTTCGTGAATCCACAAACCCTGACGGCCTGAAGTGGTATCGTCTGGAGACACTGGAAACAAGTCTGGACTTGTTCATAAAACTCCACACGACTGGTCTCTAGGAGTGCCAGCTTGAGGCCTCGAGCCAGTTGTGATTTCGAGGCTGTTGGCTTTAGCTTTAAGAATAAGAAGTCATTTCTGGGTCCGCCAATGTGGCTTTTGGGTTAACCAAGTCGGCTTCTGTTGTTTATCGTCGGAGTCGAGCAAGCTTGGTGGCAGGAAAAATGGATGATAACATGGGATGTGGAAACCAGCCCACAAGGCAAAAGCAAGTCTGCAACACCTTCGCTTCATTAGACAGGTTTAGAACCAGGCTTTTTCAGTCTCAGTTCTTACGTCTCTGCCAGGATGGAGTGTACATTTAGATTGTCTTGGCGGTCGGGCAAGTGCCGCAGACGTGATATCGCAGCTGAGAAGGCGAAGCGACGCAGTCGTGAAAGTTTGAGATACTTGATGCGGGAGAACGAAGAGGGGCCAGATACATGTCGGATGATCGAGGGAAGCACCGCGAGGAAACGTAGATCTGCGGTTAGTGAGAAGAGAGGCTCCTGCTGCAACGGAGTTGATGCTGCGTGGTGGACAATAAATGAGGGTGAGCAAAGAGCCATGCATGATTGAGAGAAGAGAGGAAGGCTCGCGATTGCGAGGGTATTCCCTTCGAGGCTATATGTCGGTACAACTTGAAATGATGTTCATAAAGATGATAAGATGGCGAACAAGCATCTTTGTTGGTCATTTCATGGTGCGTTCGTTCTCCAACATGTAGTGGTGTGGGCCGTGAACTCGCCGGGGTCCCCTGGCCACAATGTTCCGAACTTACTTTCTCCTCTCCAACCACCTTTGGAACACCGACATCGTCTTTGAACACGCTCAGTGTTTCTTCGTTCAGTCTGAACGCGGTCTCCCACGCGGCTTTTCCCTCAACGTGTTTTACTCTTGTTTGGCCTTGGGCATTCGTCCCCAATCCCCCCTGTTCTTTTTGTTTTGCCCTGCGCTCATGGCTTTGTTTTGTTGTTCCTACTCATTGCGGCACTCTCACATCCAACCTATCACAACTCATTTATCCATTTCCATCTATCTCTTCTTATTCCTGTCTCATAAGCCTATTCTCAAACTGTCAATATGCTTTCACTTACCGATAAAGCCCGCCGCGATGCCCCTGCCAGTCAGTCCCTCTACACACTCAGCATTAACAATTCCCGATTCGCCATTCATCCGCTAGCCTAGACTTCAGAGTATCTACGCCTATCAAATATCACCTTCAAGGAGGTTTATAAGACCCTCGACCCCACGAAACTATATAGCCATAATTATAAGTGCCATACCATTACAGCCAAGAGAATAATAGAAGGAAATAAACTACCCTACTCCTCTACTATAGTTCTTATCTATCTAGGAAGCCTATTAAAGGCTATCGGCTATATTATATCTTACTACTTTCGGGGCTTCACTAATTTAATAAAGGGGGAAAAAGTATACCTTTATAAAGATTAAAGTAAGGATCCAAGTTATTATCTTAATACAAACCTTACTTTCGTTAAACCGGGACCTCGCCCTTTTCCCTAAACTATGTCACAATTTTTGGATTTCCAGCACAATCCTCTCTTAAAAAAAGAGTCTCTACCTATTTGTACATTGATCATTCCTGTCGCTATGACCTAATACATATTTCCATCCGTGTCAAAATCTCGCTATACTTTTGCCCTGCATTCAACCTCGCACAATAATCAATCGTCGTGCAACGACAGCTGGACCATTCAATCAATTGAACCTATCACATCTTTATCTGTGAATCTGAGCGCACTAGTCTTTAAACGAATTTATGCGGGGCATGCTATCGAATCTCATTATCTCGAACGGCGGAACGGGAAGAGGTTCTTCCGTTCAAGACAAGCCAAAACACCATGGGCTATGTCACCACCACTGTATAAAAGGAAATTACGATGAGTCTACTATCCGGGGCGTGAAGTAGAAACGGATGCGTGGATTGATTCATGCGTCGGTTGACGCTTTGCATCTGATTATTTAAAGGTTACGTAAGTCCGAAACTCATGTACGCCGCTTTCACAGACCGTTGAAAGTAAAGTCAGACATCAATAGAGTGTACTCCGAGAGTAGATTGTCGTCAACTGGCCATGGGTTCAAAAGCCCATGGCAGTCGAGTGCCTGACTGGCCCAATCCAGATATCCGATGAGACCCCGCCAAGTGGACGGAAATGCGTATCAACAATAAACAAATAAAGAACTTGGTATCGCTTTTGGCTTTTTCTATCTTTAGCCACTGAGGCTAGAGAGTCCCCTACCACTTTTTATTGCCGTGGGTGTTTATATTTGAGATCCCAAAATCTATACACTCCCTAGCAGTGTGTTTATCGTTGCCCTTACCTCTAACCCGGGTCTGTGCCCATCGTGTGACTCTAAATCAGCCTATTCATTCCCATCTCGCCTAATATTAAGGCTGTCGACTTCTTTGACATCGTCGCAAACATTATCCTCTTCTTCTTATTAACTCGCCACACCGATATCAGTACCAGACCGTCCTAAGGCATCTAAGAAGAAACCATACCTTTTCTCGGTGATACGCGTCTAAACAAATTTACCGCCAGGGTTAGATCTGGCGGGAGTTTAGCGGCGCTGCAAGTGACGAAAAGATCGAAGAAAGGCACTGCGTGCATTCGCTGCCGTTTCTGGCGCCGAGCAGGACGGAATCGACGTTGGTTTCTTTCATGATTCACATGAATCCAGTGCCGTCGGTCATCAATTAATAAGTAGCTGTGGTCTCTTCATATGCGCGCAGCCACAGATCCAGGCTTGATATTTGGCGCCGGCAGTCATTCCACGCGACGAGCTGTTACCACTCTTATGACCGAGATAGTTTAAGTCACTTACATTGTCTTTGCAGTTTTATAGGGAGACTTAGACCGCATTATAGTTGCCTAGATATATGCTGTGGCTCTCCATGAGGTTCCTTCTAATATTATGCTGAAGAATGGTCCCCTGCTTAAAGTCCGAAAAGAAGACTGTTATGATCTGTGTAAATCGCCTCACTGTTTGTTGAGAATTGAATGACGGCGACTCCTGGAAGGATCTCTCCTTTGTATCGTTGACAATATATTCCAAACTTAACGTAGAGATCGCCTTATGAAGGCTATAAGTGAGAGGAGCTAGCGTTGTAATTGGGCTAAAGCTTGTGGTTATTTGACCTGTACCATTCCAGATGTTTAAGGCCGTCTTGTCTTGGCTGCAGATTCTATGTAAACGCTACACCAGTAATTTAAAACTGGTGGCTTTATGGCGCTTAGATGACAGGCTGACCGGTTCCTTTTATTTCTGCCGCCCTTTGCCGCCGTCCGCAATATCAACTTAACACAGCGTCAACACTAGATGCTTAAGAAGTAGCTACAGAATTGGTTTATAGCATCTAATTAATATACAACTTTCTACACCCTCTCAGCATGGCGGAGCTAGGGCCAGATAACTTTGTTAAGTCATGGATCCCTACAACTTCTCTCGCATTATTAGTCCCCTCATGTCGAACGACACATTTTTGTAGTCACATAATAAATCGGCTCGGGGTATCATAAGCCCACAAAGAGACTAAGTGATCTTACACTTTATTATGCTTTTTCTTACTAACGCTACATCATAAGGAGAAAGCTTCACAATCGTTCAGCGTATTTAAGGCAAAAGACGAACCTATGCCTTACTTATACGCAGTGGGACTTCCGGAGGCAGATTCCGTACTTAAAATAACACTACCTTTCTAAGAACTCCCTGGGCGACAAGCAGGACTTTTAGGATGCTGTCGGAGTTCATAACGCAAAGAGAAGAGTCAAGCTCAGAAGATCAAAAGAGATTTGCAAGCATACATCGCGACCCGACGAACATGGCGAGTCTGACCAGATCCTGAATCCAACACGAAACACATACCAGTTTCTCTCTAACCACCTCAAGCTACCAAACAGGAAGAACACTGCATTAACGAAGACGTACAAGCTCAAGCATTGGACGCACGACCGCTTCGCCATAGCCACAAACCAAGTTTCTGGGGCGTCAACTGGACTGGCTTAACCCTCAGCCTGGACTTCTATAGACCAGGAAAAAATAGACAATTACCATACTGATACCAATAGAATTGCCTCTTTTTCCATTTGAACGAAGAGCGACAGGGTCCCGGATCTAGCTCGTCAGAACCAAACCAACAACGGCTCGACATCTGATGGTGTTCCTGTCGAAAGCTTATAAGAAAAATCAGCGATGGCCTCATACCACCAAGGACCAAAGTCACCCGCTTAGGCAAGATTTCTCCAAACCTCCAAGAACACCACTCTCATCATCTCAAGAGCCTTGGCAAGACGAACCGGTCACGGCAATACGAGATGTAGACGAAGAATAAGGTAAGACTTTCGCAACCGCCGAAATACCAACGAACGGCCAATGGCGAAGATCCCATGTCTCCTAAGCATCCCCCGACAAGCTACCGGAAATATTCCTCTGTCCTTTACTCAAGCTCCAATCTACCAACTCCTGCCACCATCTCGAGTCACAGCCCTTGATTAACAGGCTAGGTATGTAGGAACGGCACTGGCGCCTCTTGCATCACATTATTTCAACATTTACAGTATCGACACTGGCACAGATAGCAAGCGTTGGAGTTATCCATTCTCACCATCATGCTATCGATGTTGCGGTTCCAAAGCTGGAAGATCTTTGGCCCTACGACTAGCCTTCAATGATGGCAAATTGCTTTCTATGTTGCTCTTTGGAATGGCGCGGTGTAGTGCCGCCACGTATGTCTCTCAATATTCGAAGTCCTCTTGGCTTGAGCGATTGCTTGATCGAATACTGTGTACCTCCCTTAGCAGCTGTATACGTACACTTGAACCAACATAGAAAGCATCCGTCTTACTCTCGGTGACTTTCTCTTCTCACCATGTGGACCCTGCCTGACACTTGGGCTTATATTTCAGAACCCCATTCTCTGATATCAGCACTCACAGCCATTATTGTCCCAATCAATCTGACTGCACCCCACGGGAAAGAAGACCTCTGTAATACACTCTACCTATTTAGACACGACGGAACTAGCTCAGAGCGACGGAGTCAGGCACCTTGGGGACACCGTTTCAGGTATGAGCCTCCGTCGCCTGTGACGATGTGTAGCCGACGGAGGACGCCAAGACTGCCGTGATCGTATGAATGCGTTGCATGTCAGTCCGTCAAGAAGCGGCGCACCGAAGGGCAGACACAACCAGTTCCACCATACTCTCGAAATATCTGTGCCTCCATTCTCTGAAGCACAATTATCTTGATCGACTATTGACTGGACTCAACGATGAGAACACAAAGTGTCCCAGGATTATGTCTACCACGACCTCGTCCCACCTGTAAAGAGACCGACCGCCTTTGTACTGTTTCTCGAAAGTCTCGGCCCCTTAGCAAATGCTAATGTGGTGGTGGTGCCGTGCATAGCCGCGATTCAGCTTCACTGATTGTTGTTGAGGTAGAACCATACCGCTTCACGGACCTGGCGTAGCTCCTCTACGAAACGACCCGGTAGTCAATATTCCGATCATACTATATCATCTAAGCTATATCAACAGTGGATACCGTCGCTAGAAGACCAATTTCTAGGTTATATCGCACCAGCACCATTCGATCACCAGAAGCCAGACTGCCTGGCTTGCGAGTCTTTCCACCGCCTAGCCTGAGTGCAGACCTATACTCCAACCGGGTCCCTCAGGATGGGTGATGTTATATCGCCCCGAGCTCATCACACCGCAGTGAAGCGCGAGCCGCTGCATCAAAGTGTCGAGCGCATTGGCTGAACACGCATCTTCTTGGTGGAGTTACTCAAGGACGAATTACAAGTCCGCAACTCACGAATCAGTGCTGCTAGTAAGGTAGAGAAGATCGTATGGTTATCAGGAGCTAGCCTGATACTGCTTACCATATGTAGACTTTTGTCCACCCTGATCGTCACTGACAAACTGATACACAGCAGGTACCAACCAACCATCAACCCCCGAGTATCTCAGGCACGCAGCACAACGCCGACCGCTTCTTGTCCTCATGTCCGACTGTTCCAAAGCTCCTATATTGCAGTCTTGCCACCCACGCACTCGAGACCACTACTCATACTCGCCGATGCTGCGTGAGGTAATACATGGTTCACTACAGTCTTATTCTTTGCTCGTTGGACTTCACCGTGTCAAAGCTAATTAGCAGGCTACCGAAAGGTACCTGGCATCTCGGCCGTAAACAGTACTTGAGCCATGCAAGACCGGTCCGTTCGTAAATCCTGACGTTTCATACATCGGCCAGATGTCACCAGCGGTGCCTACATTTGTCTCCGACAATCATGTCCAATTATAGCATTTACTACAGCAGCCGCAGTCGACTCCTTGGACTGTGCACCAAACCACAGGTCAGCCTCAGCCTACCAGGTTTGAGATGGGCGGAATTCGAACTTACGTCTTCTGCTGCAGGCAATAGCTTCCTCTGATGATGACCCGACCCCGCTGTTTGTACTCGCGGAACCAAGGTCGCCGATTCTTGCTACACTGCTGCTATCAACTTGAAGGTGTACAGGGTCTTTTTGACAGTCTATAAACATATCCCGGAAGCATTGTTGAATACGGCCATTCCTGCGGCCATGTTAAAAACAGGCGGCAGATGACATGCCCCTTGTCGAGGTATTGCCCTGACAATCTGTGGAAGTCTGGGCTAACTTCCACTGACTCTTGACGTAAGTCCCGTTTCTTGGTGCATGCTTGTACTGATGATTCCTGCAGCAAGATTGTACCGCTCCTGATGCAAGCCTCCCTGGTGTAATGATAGTCCCTAGCACTGCGAGGCAGGTCAGCGCAGTTAAGGTACAGACCGTAGCCGACCGCGTCGTAAAGAACCACATACCTGAGAAGCAAAGCAGTGACTGCTGTTGAGTCTACAAAGCCTCCGTGATCATCGGCAGTCATTCTTGAAGCAAATGTAATCTCTGCAGGCGACTTTTGCGCTCACGTGTGCAGCCACTGCCACCACCATAGCCAGCTCAAGACACTCTATGTCTCATACGCATAATGACACCAAATCTGCTTGGCAAGACCTCATCTTTCGGAGGGCCCTCTATCAGGCCAGTGGTGAACAAAACGCTTTTGTCGCTACCTTTGTTGCTGCATTACGCTGTTCGCGACTGGAGCAATAACTGTTTAATGCTATGTTCCGCTCTATTTCGGTGATCAGCGTACTATATGATCTTCTTGAGGTCTGTCCCCCAAATTTGATGTCGTCTATAATATACTCGATTGTCGTAACCAAGGTATCCAGCCCCATCTGCGGCATGTTGTGGAACATGCCCTCTGAATAATAATTCCACAATCCCGCTCCCGCCATCAACAACCACTGAACTCGAGTCACCCGCTACCGAGAATGGGAGCTTGCCCTTCTTCTGGTCGCTGTAGACGAACATGAAATCGGAGGTCTTACCTAGGCTTATATCCTTTGCGTCTTTCATTCCCACGTCGGTGTTGAAGTCATTGGACTCGCCCGACGAGAGACCGGTAGTGGCGCTAAGCTTCCAGACTTTGTCGATATCTGGTACGTAGCTTCATTCTGCTCTGTCTCTTCCACGGCGCACCGTATATCGTGGGCTTTGGCCATATGTTTGGTGAATGGTAGCGATTGTCCAGGCCTTCCTGTTGGGCAGACGATTACTCCCTTGTCGATCGCTAGAGACCGCAATCAACGCCTAGTCAAGTACGCGGCGCTTGATTTGTCGACTGAACCCAGAAGCCGTAATGATGTGAAACATATTCTGCTTATCATTATCGAAAAATGCCAGTTCGGTCGTCAACTCCTTACGATCCGAAAGCATTTTCTCTTCTTTTTTATTGTCAAAGTCCTTGAGTCGTTGTTCGAGATAGTTGATACTCTGGCGTTTTTTCCGGATGGTATAGTTATGTTCGACTCGTTATGCACTTTTGATACCACAGTCGGGTCCCATGGCTGAGCGATTGCACATCCATCCGTGCTGATCAACCCTCCAAAAGTTCGCTATCAGGCGTCAGGGAGGCCATTTTGGGTTCTCTATCAAGGGGTTCAACTTGGTAGCCCTCAAAGGCTGGTTGTAGAAATTGGTAGTTGGTCAAACCAAACTTGGCCCACTCCGGGTTAGATATTGTACTGATATGGAGGAAGCAGCCAAAGCTACCACAACCTGGGTTACGAGAAGCGCCATCTGGATTTCTGATGACGTACTTACTGTTGCCGATATCGTCGCCAATGTCGATCTTGTGGCGGTGATCGCCATCGGGGAACAGAGTTCCTCTCTCTGCCTCTGTCCGAATGTCATGGTCATTGCCCTTCGTGTCAAGCAAGGCAAAGGCCAGGTAGCCGGGGTCGTCATGTTCTTTTCGTACTGGAAAGTTTGGCTATCCATACGCAGCTGAGGTAGTTCTTAATAGTGACGAGGACTGAGTACCATTGTGCCTCGTTGGAGGAGTAGTCGACCGCGATGTATACGCCAATAGGGCTATCCTTAGACATGGTCAAAACGCCGAAACCCAAAAGGTCGAGTGCGACCAGGATATTTCGGGTGACCATGAGGGTTATATAGACGCTCAGGAATGATGGCCTTGATGTGATCCCAATCCCGTGCCAGCTCTTGTTTGAAACTGCCGTGAGGTACACTGGTACAACTCGCTCTGGTGCCAACATCTCGACTTGAGGGGGATGATAGGCGAACTCGGTGTCTTCCAATAGCTCTGCGGGGTTAACAACAATAATCACCTGGGTATCCTTGTATCATATTGCCTTCGAATTGGCCGACCACGGCAACATGATTGTGACAGTGGGCTCCGAGGCTCGAAGGTCACCCTCTCGTCCTTGCGGCCACGTCTTGGTGCCTTCCTCTCCAGGCGCCAAAAGACTATGTTCTACGCGCACCGCGTTGGAGCATTGACGGATAAGAGCCAAATACCTTTCGAAGATGTTTGGGTGGAGGGCGGCATGGTCGACAGTAACTTGATGCCATTCTGAGAGGAGCAGGATCAACGCTCATTGGTTGCCCAGGCATCTTGTCTACAAGCGCATCAACAAATGATTTTGTCCTCCTGAGGCTGGTCTGAATACCGTTCTCTTGATCACGGCCGGAGGGTAGCTCTGGATGAGGGTCTGGGAGCTTATAATGAATCTCTTCCTCCGGGAACCTGAACTTTCGGTGTAGTCTCTCGAGATGACGCCTCCCGCGGAGATGGTCTCGTAGAGCCTAGCCTCAGATCCATATGGGAAGCATTGCGTCGATGGACTACCCTAGTAGTAGCTTGTTCTCTCACTGGGCTTGCTGAATTGAAATCTCGATTGCTGTCTCCATGATATGAGGCAGCATGTTGGTCTTCAGCAGCTTGGTCTCGGGGACGTGGTCTTATCGATGGGAATGCAGCCCGGCATCGAGTGCCGACTGTGTATAACGATCTAGACTCGTTGGAAGAGTCTTGTCCATGTTTTCTAGACTTTTTGCTTCGAGACCAGTGCCCGCTGTCCTGCAGCGATCCAGCCAGGGTTGGTGGTGGAGCAATCATTGTATGTCTGTCTCTAAAGCAGTGTCAGACGATGAGAGATGAAAGCATGTGCGGGGAAAAAGAAGGTGCGAGTGCGATTTTATACCTAGCCATTAAACCTCGATCGAAATGAGAGGCAGATTTTGCTCTGGCAATGCGCTGCGTGCAAAAAGGGTTGGTGACCTCAGGTGAAACGAGTGTGACAAAAGGTCGCTTGGAAATAGAAGCAAGTAGTATCAAACTGTGGCCCAGAAATTCACCAAAGGGAAAACAATAAGGTATTGTTGCGTTCGAGTTTTGTGGTTGCAAGGGAGCGAGGTCGGGTGTGTTGAGGCTGAAGATAAACTTTGCGTGGAAAACGGAGGACGACCTCAACTATAGACCTCAACTGCCCTTTTGCTCATGACAAACTCCAGGTGTTGTAACTTTTCATAGATAAGACATTGCAGCAGAATCTCTTGATATTTATCATTATTACCGGCAACACAGCGCATTGAGTGCCTCGGCCCCTGCTGTCACGACTCTATCTACACTCAAAACGATACCAACTATTGTCATCTAGCAGTAGAGCTCGATATTGTCTAAGACATCACTGAATAAGGGAGGAGAGAGATGTCTGCATGACTATCTTTATGCAAGAGATTATGCAGACCACGGGTTCAGCCCGAGTGACCGGCATTCCTGGACGAGATTGCTGGTCTGAATACGTGAAAGAGGAGTCCTTTCTTTGCTCATTCATCTTTTGCTTCCAGTTAGTAATGAGTTGTTTGTCACGATCCGTGACGCATTGCTGGTCAGGTTGTCCGTTAAACACTGGATCAGGAGCGGCATCCGGTACTTGAGACTGTAGAGGATGGCGCTGGCGCACCGGTGGGTTGCACAGTGAAGCTACGGCGGGAGAGGGCGATCTATTCATTTCTAATTGCTGGGAAGAGGTGGGAAGGGAGCCAGGCTAAGAGCCATCTGGTGACACGTACTGTATTCCGAGCTGAATACCATGCTGCGAGCCATAAATTGACTAAGAGGTAGGTAAGGATTGGCCACTATGTACACACTGCGAACCCGGTAGGGACTTGTTGCCATGGACAGAAGTGTCCTGCTGCTCAACAAGGGAAGCCTTGACAGTCTCTCGTGGTCTGCGAATTTCCGGAGAAGGAAATTGTCCAGGGGGTTTCGGAGAGATATCTAAGGGTAGTGGTCGCAGGCGGAGAGGGATACTCGGTTGGTGGGTATCGGAGCAGGTGACGGGTGCCGTCCACTGGGGAATTTGAGCTGTAGAAGCTGTTGCTGGCTCAGGCCCATGCCGAGGCTGAGACCATGCCGAGGCTGAGACCCAGAGCGAGATTGAGACTGGCATTGTGGAAGATCAGGTTGATGTGCCGGCTGGGCCTGGAGTATAGGCTGTCGCCGATCGGGTGTGTGAGTCTGATTTCGAGATTGAGACTTGAGCTGAAGGTCGGGAGATACAGGTTCAGGTTCACCATCACCTTTACCCTCATCAAGCCTCTCCATAGACTTCCTCCAATGCGACCTCGTTGCATTCAAGCTCCTTGGATTAGTCCGCCAGAAACCTTCATACTGCACCTCTCCATCCTTGGCCTCGTTCTCAGGATAATACTTCTCAATCCAATCCATGTCCTGATTGGTAAAACCGAAGTCTTCCTCTTCCTTGGCATGCTCCTTGATGAAGCGAGCGAATTGACGGCCGCGGAGATGAAAGTCAACCATTTTGGGTTTCTTGGTAGGATTCTTCGTTGTTGTGGGGGTGAGGGTGTTATTGACAAGACGGCTATAGGATGGATTAAGAGATTTGTAGATAATCTTGGGTTGACGCGATGGCATAGATAGTAGTCAGGTTAAAATGAAGTGATTGAAGAAAGAAAGAGTCGATTGATGGTAGATGGAAGTGAAGGAATGCAAAACAGAAAGAAGGGTCTTTTTGTCATCAACTGAGTGACAGATAACGGAAACACTGATAAAGAGCTCTTGGGCAGATGGAAGAAAAAGAAGAGTAAGAGGAAAGAGTTACATGAATGCGCGACAAAGGCGCGTGATTGTGACACGCTGACCCCAGCTACTAGCAACTAACGCTCTTTCAACACTCATTCACGCACAGAGCCTCTTCAACTCGTTAACGCATTTTTCAAACAAAGCCTGCTCCGAGCTGAGACTCTCCCACCTCCCTCCCGTAAGCACAGGAACAAACAATCTAGCATAATGCCGTCTCGCCTCATCATCCAACAGGACCGCCACAACAGACATCATAACAGAGCCCCAGTCTCCATCCTCTTCCTTCCTCGGCACACGTCTGTATCGCTGGGAAGACTCCTTGCTGAATGCATCAGCAATGGTTTGACGCACGGCGTTGTATCGTGGCTGACCCGGCGTAGACGATATATCGATCAACGTAAACGGTTCTTTTGTTGCGTCGAGATTGAGGACTGAGTGGAGTGGTTGAGGGAGGGAGTACGGGTTGTGCATGAGAATTTGGTGATGCAAGGTGCAGATCCTTATACGCCAAGTTTCGGTCTAACGACCATTAGCACAAATCTGCAACAAGGGTGGGGAAGACGAACGTTTAGAGTAGGATATTCTGTTTTGATCCATGGAATCACCACTTGGACGGGCTCTTCTTTGGTATGGAAAGGCCAGACAATAAAGAGTCCGATTATGCTCAAAATCAGAATCGCTAATGGGACCATGAGCCTCTCGATAGATGCGGGATCCTGGGAAGAAGCGGTGAGAGGGCGATTTAAGTCGTCGAGGGGTTGGTTTTTGGCGCGTTTAGGCATCATGAAGGCGATGATGAGGAAGGAGGGAAGTTTATAGATGTGTAAAGTAGTGGCGAGGTCTTGGCCTTGGTGGAAATGATGTATTACCTATGATAACTTGTCTGTCTTTGTGATAGTTGTATTTGTGGGCCAAGCCTGTCTGTGGGTTAAATTGACCCTTCTTTCTGGAGCAAGCTAGCCCAGAATTACATATCACATTTTTCGCCTGGAGTGCTATAGGTAGTGATAGGTTACCAGCTACAGTTCCAGAGACAGCCTCAGTTCGGCCCCAGTTGAGATGACATAATGTCAGCCTGGTGTTAGTTCAACATCTTTATTTGGTGCTTATATATCATTACCCCATTCAGAGAATGATGTTCAACTAATTCTTCCATGTTTGCAACTCTACTGCATCTCAATTTCTGTTTCCTACTCTGCATCCTTTTGCTTACTTATTTGTCGCCATGCCGCTTGATCCAGAAAGAATTAGACGCCTTCGCAACAATATTGATGCGGCGCAGGAGCAGAAACGTCGAGATGCGTCTGCTGCGAGTGGGTCGGTAGACGACGAGAAGAAGGGACAACAAGCTGAGCACGAACCCGTCTTGCATGACCCTGTTGTACCTGAGCCAGTTGTCCTACCTCCAGTGATACAACAACCTTCTGTAGGTAGAATCTATTCATATCAGACCGGAGCTGACTGAATAGATTCCTGGTAGCTTTGCATCAAGTCTACGACCAAAATCAGATCCGCATAAAACCCCTCCTAAAGACAACCCACCGGTTATTCAATACATACCCACCCAAGCATACCCCTTACATAACCCTTGGATGATGATCACAATTCTTGTCCTGGTTATCATCATCATGCTCTTCATCTACCAATACGCAAACTTTCTGATAGGCACCGTCATCGAAGTCAAGGATGCGGTATTCTCCTTCTGTCTTTCTGCAGTCCACCTCACTGCTGGACTCGCCCGCTCCTTCAACCCTCAAACACCGCCGCCCAGACAATCGAGTATTCCTAAAGATATCCCATACATATTTCGGTATATTAAAAACTGGGGTCCTGCACTTAACCTTACTTTGAAGGATATTGAGCTTCTGGGTGAGGGGGCCAAGGACGCAAATTATTATACTTTCCCCACTGCGGATATAAAGAAGCTAATAGACTTTAATATATAAATAATACTAATATACTAATAACAAAATATTAATATAC
>JAALXI010000354.1:0-27481 GCA_012977755.1 Fusarium nurragi | reverse complement strand
GCTTTATATATAGTAACGGTTTAGCTTTAGGTATTAATACTTAAACTGCTTTTAGTATGGCTAATATTAACCTATTTGTTTTTTACTATATTATATTTCCTACTGGCCTATCTCTTAGTATGTTTATAATCCTACTATTAATCTCCTTCTAGGTTATATTCTTAAATAGAAGTCTTTCTTCCTATTTTAATACTAAAACTAAAATATTAAATACATACTTTATACTATATACCGCATATTTAATAGTTATATCTATAAGCTCTTTAGAAGCCAGAATTAAGTTAATAGTTATTTTATAATCTCTACCTTATTATACTTTTATACCCCTATAAAGGAGGCTCCTAAATATAAAGTTATTTATAAGGTTAATAATTAAATTGGCCTTACCTTATTTTACCACCGAAATATTATCCCCTCCCTATATCTAATTATGCCGGTTAAAGTCGCCGGTAATCACCATATCCACCGTTCTCCCCGACCTCTACCTTACCTCCATAATGGCCCTACCAAGCTTACTGCATATATCCTATAGAGCTTAGGTATCTCCCCCCAGTATATAAATAGACGCCATAAAGACCAGACAATCTAGCAGTTAAATAACCGCTACCGCTATATCTAGGGACTCTATTAATACCTACTCCACTTTTACCTCTCTGCTCACCTAAAGCATACTCCAAATCGCCCATCTATCTTCTCTCTCGGCCGTCGGTACCATCTTGACCCATCTGTGATGCCCCATCGGCGTGATCAATAGTTCCACCTAGTAACTAATAACCAAATCAACTCTACTAGAGTTGATTTTATTGACCCACTATAAACCTGGTAGGGTTGATTATTGCCAGGGTGTAGAGTTGGTTTGACATCATTTCCTATACAGGAATAGTAGTGCTGATCAAACCAGGGGTTTGCCCCAGAATGCGACGCGTTCTCTCGCGTAAAGTGCTATAGAGGCATAGCATACTACGGGATATTTCATTGTTGATTAAAGCACCATCGTTATTCACCAGGTATGGTTGCAATGTAGTGTGTGCATCTATCAAGGTTCTAGTAAACAAAGATTCATTGGAGCTGCGTTCTTTGTTGTCTTCTAGCTTAAAGAATTCCCCACCTGCTGCAGAGCCTGAAAAGGATACGGAACCAAAGCCGGCTACAGAAGAGGTACCACCGTACGACTGCCCTTGCGATCCTGAGGTCGCAGCAGAAGAGGACCAAGGAATAAAGGATACGGAGCCTGAGGCAATAGAAGAGGAATACGTATATATGCCGGCTATGGAGGAGAAACCTTATGATGACGACTTCCCTGCACCTGGTGATAATAGAGATAACTCGGCCAGCGATAAGCCTGGAGATCCTGGGGTGGAACCTCCCAAGATGATGGAGGCAGACCTAGCAGAAATATGCGAGGTTCCAGTAGAGGATACAAAACCCTCAGATGGTATGTGGCTCAGATTTGTGATCGACAAGGCTGCAGTATAGCCACTAACCCTACGTAATAGAGAAAACGAGGGACGAAGAGCGTGCACAAGAGAAAAAGGACCTGATTTACCTGCTATTCAGCAGTCAGTATAACTTGGTGGTCCAGCTACAGGGGATCCTTAAAAGGGCATGCTTTGCTTATGCAGAGAAACGTCTGCCAGCATTATTATACAGGTATGGCTGGAGCTGCGCGGAAGCAGTACCACTTTATACTTGGATAGACCAGTTCACTGTTATACTGTACACCTTCGACACAGGGCCCAGTGGAGAGCTCCTAGAGTCGGTGGCCGAAATTGAAGATACGGCAGTTAAGCGCATACCTATCGATTGGCATAAGATGGAGGAATTTCTGGATAATGCAGCTGAACTGGCCGAGGTCTTACAGACCGAGGATTACAGTGACGTTATAAAGAGAATTCGCGTGGATGTCGAAATGGCGATTCGCGATTTGCGGGATCAGGAACAGGAAGTACAAGAAGACGAAAGATTGGAGCTTTTGCAGATCTTATTGAAACGAGAGCGATTGAAGGACAGAGAACGTTTGGTTAGGACAGACAAGGAGAGAAAGATCAGAGAGTGCAGGCATTCAGCAGGATTGAAGGTGATGAGCGCGTTGGACGGGACGAAAGCTATAAGTTTCGAGAAATTAATATATCAAATATTGACTCACAGTCAGTCATTCTCTAACAACGTTCAGCTTGATAACCTAACACAACCTGCGACCTGGAAGCACGACGAGCGGACAGAGCTGATTAATTAGCAAGAGCCGTGACAATGACATTGAAAACCTCTCGCAGCTACCCCATCACGACGTCGACTATAAGTCTGTAGAGCGCCCTTATAATGAAGCCCGTTTCCGAATTTGTTCGTATAATGCACCAAGACCTTTCTCTTCATATGGTAGCTTGACGTGACTTTCGCGTTCAAACAGCTTGCTAGGATTGTCCAATTGCTCCCGGAGAAGAAGTAAAGTATCGAGAGTAGACTTAATCTTTGCCGATATGTCTTTAAGATTGCTAGGTATATTGAAGAGTGTTTTTATTATATCGTTATCTGAATCTTATGATGGGGTAAAAAGAATTCTCCCCTAAGCGATTAATCCTGAATAAAGTAATATACAGCGGAATGCTCGGTTTAATAATATTTCAACATCTAGGAAAACAGAGTCTATAATACTGCAAGCATCGGGGCGTTAACATAAGGATCTTATCGGCTGTTCCTCGTGATGGACTAACCCTTCTTCTCCAGCTAAAACTAACGGTATTGCTATAATTTGTCCAGTTACCTCTTCCAGACAGCAATATATATCTTTAGCTAATTCTGCGATGGTCTTTAAGAGATCAAGTCTATCCTGGCTAAGAATAGTAATTAGAAGTTTAATACTTAACTGAATGTAAGATAATACTTTAGTTATAGCGTTTCTAATTCTCTAAAGTAGGTTTTTCTAATAAGAAAGTCGCATTTTCAGCCGTATAAAAGTCACTAACTTATCCTCAACTAATAATCCATTTTCATAAATATTCAAAGAAGCCAAATTTTCCTCAAGGTCGTCATCATCTTGATTGTCTGCAAACCCAACGTAGTAGCTTTTGCGAGCGGGCGAAAACGTCGAGACGGCCTCCTGGCCCTGGTACGACCCTTACTGGCTTCCAAGCTCTATAAATCGGCTAAGTATGTCTTACCGCGTGGAGTACTGGTAATACTTATAATTCCTCCATAGAAGACAGAGCTATATAATATCTTGGGCCCCTTTATTATAGCCTAAGGTAAACAACTGTCTCAACAGTGCGTTTACCTGCTGGCGTTAATATTCAGCATCTATATTTTCAGAAAGTGGATAGACCATTAGCTGTCTCTTAAGTCCTATCATCTTCCTTAGAATGCTTAAAATAAGAGACGTCTTCGTCAAACTATTGAGATTTCTCAAATCATTACATTAAGGTCCACTAAAAGGTCAGACAGTATCTTTACAGTAAGAAAGCTTGGGACTTACTAATATTCCGTGAAACTGTTTTCACAGACCATCTCCATCCACTCAGGGACTACAGTTAAACCTATCAATTAAGCAAATACTAGAACAAAATAACAGATGAGCAGCGTTCGGCAGCAGGCTTTTCGCGACTTATTATAGCAGACGTCCGCAGCTAGATAGAATAACCGCATTACAATTATTAAAAACCCTTCTATATCCACTTAATAGCAAAATGGCCATATGCCAACCCCATCCGACCTAAATTAAGCGACAAATAGATACTCACAAGGTTAATTCCAATAACATAAAACAACTTTAGGCTTTTTAAGTTTTAAGATTTCCTCAATCAACTAATGGCATAACTCTAGGGGAATAAGAGTTAAATCTTCAGGTTTAAAAGAGAATATATCAAGAACAGTAACAGTATAAATACTCCAAACTCCCTTAAAACTAAATCTAATAAGCTCATTAACCCTCTTAAGCGTCTCATATCGCTTCATAAAGTCGCCAAAGGTCCCTTAGTAGGTTTATGATTTATACGGCCGCTCCAGAAGTATAACCATATCGGATAGGCCCAATGCGAGACTACATGCCTGGTCGATTTCGTCTCTCCGTCGTCCAAATTCATTACCGAAATTCCTAATGAGACTCACGGCTTTAATGTCCTCCAAATTTGACAAGCAAACCGGTGGCTCGGAGATAAGTTGCTAGACGCAGCGGGGAACCGGTATGTCAAGGCACAGCATTTTGAAGTCGCTTTTGACGTGATGGTTTGAGATAATTGTTACAAAGGTGATGTTGAGAAAACGGCCGTTACTGAGTTTTCCAGATTGCCATCGAATTGTCACGCGCAGATCATCGAGCGAATAAAGTTCACCTATCAGATAAGTCATCACTCAAGCCATCAGTCAACCAACCAACCAACCAAATTCATTGTTGTCCAAATTGTGTTGGCCTGAAGAGCCCAATTCAAAATCTTGGCGCCCAGGCATCCATGCAGCAGGTCTCGTGGCTTGGATCTCCTAGTCCTGGGTAAAAGTTTTCAGGTTTACATAGTTAACGTTATTCGTGCATTAATAATCTTATTTATACACATGCGGACACCCTATTAACAAGTGAGTTCGAGAAAATATGTTTGCGTCTTTTCCTTAATCTAACCGAAGAGTACGAAATGCTTGAAAAAAAGATTTGAAGTTTAATGAGGCCTTACTTCAAACCAAATCACGTCTTACCGATACCCGAAAGCTGAAGCGCTTGGGTTGGTTACTAATATAATGGCTCACTCTGACTGAAAAAAAAGAAAAAAAAAAGGATTTTCCGTAAGCTGTCTGGTCCTTACCGTGACTTTGTACGATAAGAACCTACCTACCCCTCATTTTCCTTTTATGCTTGAAACTCCAAACGACCCTACATCTTAGACTTTACTTATCGTCCCCGCTTGAGCACCATGAATATGGATCGTGATGTTTCCACTCTGATTGTTGGTACCTTCAGCGGTTCTGGGAGGGATGAGTTTGGCAGGGAACCGGACAAACGACGCTCTCTTCTACTTGACACAGTCATGGAAGGCCGAGCACGGGCATCTCAGAGCAGACTTCTCCAAATGCCTGCCGAAATCCTAGCTGATATCATCGACTTGTTGAGTGATGAGAAGTCGACTTTATCATCCCTTGCACTTGTCAATAGCGACTGCCGACAACTTGCCCGCTGCTGCCAGTTCGCCGAGGTGGAGTTTGATTATAGCCGCCAAGCACAGCAACTCTTTCTAGAACTTGCATATGGAGCTTTGGCCGAGCCACAACAACCTACCATTGCTGCTTGCATTCGCAGAGTCACCTTTGCTTCTCGTCCACAATACGTTACGCAACATCATAGAGACTTATATGAGTCTATCTGGGGCGAAGCGGCAGAATCGTTCACCCAGGATCAACGGGAAACATTCAGGAAAGAAAGCGGGGAATTCTATACGCGATTACGAAAGGCTTCGATGTTAGCTATTGCGGCTATGCCCAACCTTGAGACTCTCATCTGGAAAGATGGGGTTTCACTTGATAGGGACTTTTTCGAAAGAATCACTCGCTCCAAAGCTCAACACGTTAAACTGAACAAAACGACTCTTGATGAACCTTGGTCGATGGAACCACCGCTGACACCTTCGAGTTGGCCAATTCGATCTTTGGATCTCAACATTTCATTGGCCTTTGAATCTCTAGAGAATAGCGGTGAGACAGGAAATGGTACCGGTCCGATAAATCCGATGACAAATTTCTTTTCGACACTTTTCCAACTTTGTTCGCAGACACTTAAGTCCTTAGCTTGGACTTACATGGACTTTCAGCCGCGTGCCAGAGGTTCTATTTCACTGGGTGACACCCCCATATCGTTTCCTCGCCTACAGCACTTACAGCTCGGGTGGCTCAACATCGACAGTCTTGCAATTTCTTCGTTTCTTACTGCGCCCCTAAAATCCCTTGACTTGCCTGATTCGATCTTGGCTGATGCTGGAACCCATCTTCCACTATCCGGGTATTTCAGGGACCTTGAAAGCTTCGTCGTGTCTTATTTGCCAAAAGAGATGCAAGCATGCTTACACATTGCCGAATTTATCATCCATCACAATAACATTTATCGCTTGTACATCCATGAACGCTGTGACGCACTCGAAGACACGGCACACCTCGACCGTTACATCGTTCCGGCTCTTATGAGCCACGACTTTAGTAATCTACGCTCTCTTTCTCTGGCATGGGGTGGGGGCAGCATCGATGAATCGACAAAACCACACGACGTTCACGTCTCTGAGACCGCCCTTGCAACAATTGGACGGCTTGTTTCTCTGGAGCAACTTAGTCTCTGTGCTGGATATTGTTTTGGATGGCGTCATCAATGGCTCGTCAACCACGAGGAACTCCGTCGTCACCTTAGTGAGCTCAAAAGACTTAAAATGTTGGCATTAGTCCGCGATACGTACCCCATACCACTCGCTGGTATTGATGTTGAGCAGTATTACGTGCTTCGGTTTATCGGGGAACAGGAAAGGATTGATGCAGAGGCGCGACCAGAACTTGATCTGAATGAACGTACCTCTTTTGATGCCATGCCCCTGGGCGACGAAGATGACGAAGATGACGATTTTCATCATGAACTGTGGGAAAGAGCCCATAGGAACCGTATGATTGACCAGGCTGAGAGGTATGCTGCGATTCTGCCTAGACTTGAGTGGATTTTCTGCGGACAGCGGCCTATGGGGTTCAAACACAAACCTGGGGGATCAACTACAACGCGGATAGCAGTGCCGTTAACAAAGGTAAGGGATGAGTGTTACACATTCCTACAGTCAACCTTCAGAGGATCTCATTGTGACTGTTAGATGACAGACTATAACCTCGACATTCTTTTAGTTTTCATTGCTTCATCGCCAAGTTAATTCGTCCATTCCATAGGTTGTAGATGTTGAAACCTAGCATAAACTTAGGATTAATTCTCGATGGTTACCTTGATTTGTTTCATACCTTTGTGATACATATGCGAGGTTGAAGTCCAGTTATATATTCTTCGTCAAAAGTCCCTAAGTGTCTTCTTCTAAGTCGATTAGGAACTTATATTTCTACAACGATTTAAAGGCCCAAACTGTGCAGCCTTTTTCGTCACTCATGCGTATAATGTGGTAGGCTTTGACAAATGGAATAATGGGCGGCTGATATGGTCTTGCAATTAAGTCAGCCGTAACCCCGCTTGAGATTTTCTTCCAGATAGAGGTTTTTTTAGCTGTTCAAAAACACATAACGACATTCCAATTGGCAATATGGACTACAAAATGAATCCTGTCGTCTTATGCGCCGAGAACATTAGCCTTCTTTTTCTCTTGCACAGCGTCCCAAGCGTGCCGAAAGCCATACCAGTCTACAGAGATCAGACAAGCGAAGCAGGATACAGCTTGCCGTTCGAAAAGGAGCGGGGACTTACGAGTACCCTAGCGTTTCTTTCTAGTGTTCGGGAAGATCCGAAGAGAATCCCTGCTTTATGCATAGAAAGCGTTCCCGGCGCTTGTGCCTTGAAAGTCCATGTAGCCGTCAACAGGAGCAGCTTTATTGATGGTAGCACAGATCTCTTGTAAATGAACCGCGCGTTAGGCAAGATACTCGCGCCACTTTCGAGAATTTCAAATAATGCGTACATTAAACCCAATCGCGGTGTGGGACGATTGGCTCTTTTCACTGCATTATCATGGACAAAGTTTACGTACTAATTATAGAACAGCCGATGATCTAGCTGATATAGTGGAGACTGTCTTTGCGGAAATCGTGGCCGTATGTAAAGAACGCATTCTGAGCCGTCTTTATTTCCATCCAAACAGCAAACAAAAGATAAGAAACCCAATTATCGAAACCCTAGTGCTACAGTCTAAAATTAACTCTAGTAGAGTTGATTTAATTGACCCGCTTTAAACCTAGTAGGGTTAATTTATTGCCAGGGTGTAGAGTTAATTTAATATTGTATTACATACCGGAATAGTAATGCTAATCAGAATAAGGGTTTGTTAAGGGTTTGCCACAGAAGTAATACGTCCTTTTACGTAAAGTGTTGTAGGGGGTAACATCATACTACTAGATAGTCTCGTCAATTAAAGAACTATCATCATTCAGATCTTACTACTAGTCACCGAGTCACTATAATAGCTTTAAGCTTATAATCTGAATTATATAGTGTAATTTATACCTATATTATTCTTTCTATATACTGCCTTCTTGTGTGCCGGGTTTATAGATTTGCCTCTGTAGCCGATAAGGTTGCCACGCATTTAAGGACACAACATCGCGATATATAGCCATAGTATCGACAGGATCTGGTGGAAAAGATGAAATAGATGCCCGAGGTTTTCCGCAGTCAGGACGAAATACGTCGTTATTTACAATACCCAATGGATTTAATTCAGCCTATTCCATATCTTACGCCACCGGAACCAGACGGTTTAAAATGTCGTACTTGCGGCCATATTGTCCGTCGTATCTAAAAGATACAAAAGCATTGCGCTGAAAAGCATCAATGGATCAACCCAAGAGGCAGGGGAAGACCAGCACCGAATTGCCACACATCCGCTGATGAGCTACCGTGGGAGGAACATATCGCTTGTCAGCGATTTTTTCCTTCTGGGGAAGGCAGCAAATGGTTCCAGGTCAACACACAGGCAAAAGGACGGGCTAGCAGATCGAAAGTAAAGCCGAGCACCAAGAAGCCGCAAGGAACGCCCCATGTTCTTACATCTGAGGCATCAGCCCATCTACAACAAGTCATAGACCGAGAGACCAGATATCGAGAAGCTTTGGGTCAACCACGATCAACTACCAATAACACAGGAACTGACACTTTTGCCGCTACAAGCTTATGGCTGGACAGAACACAATGGCCTTCTATCTACCGAGGGTCCCGACGGGACATCCTGCGAGCGTTAATCAGACTACCCGATCGCCACTCTCTTAACGCAGACTACATCTTAGGTCAGGGCAGTTCGGAAGGCGCGCCGAACCTTATAAGCCCAAGAGAGGACGAACAGAAGATCTCATGTATTATGAGAGCACTGGACTCTGTAATAGACCGTTGTGAGGATACGGTTCGCTGTACTAGTCACAATCTTCGTTGCTGGCTGCTCAGCTCCAGACTCCAGAGTCGTCGGGATATCGCTTTCAACTTGGCGGCAGAGAAGAGTAGCGAGATTAAATACCGCAGGACTCAGAAGCAATTATTGGCTTTTGTCCTGCGAGTATACCGAATGCCGGATGGCTCTCGACGAGAAATAACGAATGTCAAGATAAAGCCGGAGATCTCCACACAGCTAGATCAGATATGGGAGCACAGCATCTGGAACCATCTTAACTTGTCGAAGGGAACTTGGCCGGTCATGGAAAGACAGGGAGGTTCCGTGGTAGGAGCACACTCTGATCCTACGGGCGGTCAATCCATTGACGTTCCTTTCAATACTCGAGCTTGTCAAGGACCAGGTCGGAAAGAAAGCGTCGAGGACGGCGAGACAGATGATGAGAACGTTGAAGCTTGGGAACTCGAGGACGACGAGGATGATGAGGACGACCAGAGCGACTACGATGATTCTGGATATTACGATGATGATTCTGGTGGATACACAGCTAGAACTCATCAAGATTTGTTCTCAGGCGTGTCAAGGGACTCTACCGCACATGAAATTGATCATTTCCTTGAACTGTTGTTCCAACTTTGTATCACACTCAGTACCGAAGATTTTCTCGGCGGGCAGCCAAGCTCCACACTGCTTATATATTTCAGCGGTATCCTTGGATTTTCTGTGGATGGTCAGAGGTTCCAACTCGCTCGTCAGTATTGCTCAAAACTGTCAGCAATGATCTATGTACAGCGCATATTATTCCTGGAGCAAGCACTGCCTTTGTGCGGATATAGATTTCTCGGTATTCCACAACGGCCGGAAGCTGGACAATTCGAGTATTTCGACGAAGTCCGAACCAAGTATATGGTTCTAGGCTCGCAGTACCCGTTGGCGGAGCTGATAAGTCGTCGAGACTTCAGGCAGAAACGGACTAGCTAAAGACGGAATATGGAGATGGCATGCTGTGGCAGCATATTTAAAACAAGTCAGCAAAATGGAGGAGCAGCTTGCCGGTGGTCTTTACACTGCCTGTGGTCAGACACCACGAATCAGGGAGCTTCTAAGCCTCGAGTTTGAGAATGGTCCGAATAAAAGTTGTGGAATATATGTTTGGAACGGCTATATGGCATACGTTATCCGCCATCACAAAGCAAAGCGACTGACGAACCGCGAGTTCTATGTGGTCAGGTTCCTTCCAGCCAGACTGGGTCACGTTCTGTTCAAGTACCTTGTCTATGTTCGACGTGTGGCCGATCTACTACGCCGCGAGCAGCTCGGTGCCCATAGCAGAGCTCAGCAGCACTCACAGAGACGCTTACTATTCCAAAACAACGGGAGGCCTTGGCCTACATCTCGCCTGACAGACGTTGTTATGAAGGCCACTTTAGAATTATGGCGACAAAAGATTAGTGTACGCGTGTATCGCCAGCTGGCCATAGCAGTCACCGAGAAAAATGTTCGCGAGGTGTACACCCCATTCAACAGGCACGACGATTGTAGTGATAATGCCGATATTAACGCCATATTCGCTTGGTAGAGCGGGCACCGGCCCCTCCAGCGTGGAATCGCATATGAACTTGATGGAGCTTACCCATCCAGACTCCAGCCATCACTTCTACGATGCTACGAATGGGCTTCTGTACGGTGGCATGAGTTTCTGGGCCAGTTAAGCAAGAATATACCATCAGAACCCAAAGGATTTCCCGCGTCAAAGTTACCTTCAATCAATAAGAAGCGAGCCATTACAGAGGTCGTCTTAGACCACACTTTTCTAATGGACGAAGCTCATTCGGCAAAAAGACAAAAAGGTAGCGGACCGTTAGTGATCTCAAGTAAACAAAATTTGCAATCTCTTTCGAAAAAGGATTGGCCAGACAGCCAGGACCAAGTTTTAACCTCCATAGCCGGCGAGGTCCCGCTTCAAGACGTGCATGACGAAAACGGAAATTCGGCATCTATCAACGGAGTTCTCTATGTGCTTGATGAGCCTCGGATTTTGATTTGCCTTCTATGCAGGCACGCTGTCCGACCTAGGAGAGGCATTGAATCGATCAAATGGCTGAGATACCTCGTGCATGTATGTCTCTATTATCTCAATGTAAATCTACTGAATGGGTTAAGAGATTACTACAAACCTCGGACCTATGACGTTACTTTTCGAGTCACATTAATGAAGCTAGTCAAATTTGAAGTCTACCACTTGGGAAGCGGGGGTAAAATAACTCAATTGGATGAGAATTGGCTTTGAACTGTGGGACTTGGCACGTGGCTGCAGCGGGAGTCCTTCTAAATAATATCAGTGCATAACGCGGGGAAAATCTGATTTACAACCCGAAGCCGTCTCCCAAGCCCTCACAATGAAGAGATCACCCCTCGAGCTGGATCCAAAGGCCGATGCCATGCTCATTTTGCAGTGTCCTAACTTACAACAGATTCATGCAGTAAAGGAACAGAATGTGCTGCATAAGAAAGAGAAGGCCGAGCTAAATCAGACCACCTCGCACGAAACCAAAGGCGAGAAGAAACGCAAAGCAACAACCAACGTTGATAATATCGTATCTCTACAACCATATCAGGAAAATGGCAATCCCAATAAAATTGAATTCCGAGTGTCTACCAAGCATCTTTCTATCGCATCACCAGTCTTCAGCAAGATGATACAGGGCAACTTTCAAGAATCGCAACCTAATGACAAAGGCTTGTTAGAAATTAGAGCTTCGGACTGGAACACCAGGGCTTTCCTGATTTTCCTTGACATTATACATGGCCATCACTGCCAGGTACCCAGGAAACTAGATCTAGACACCATAACACAAATCGGGTTCCTTGTTGATTACTATGACTGCCTTGAAATTGTTCAGGTTTTCTTTGATCATTGGGACACGCATCTCAGCGACTGGTGGAAATACGGCTGGTTGCACGTCGACAAAAGCTCAATCAGCCCTTTTGGCGAAGCTGAGTCAGTGCTGTTATTCATTGCCTTGACGTTTCGAAGTCCCGTGGTCTTCAAGAATCTCACAATTTGCGCAATACGCACAACATCTAGCCTCGTTGAAACACATCCACCAATACCCAGTCAAATCCTCGGTGATTCTTCCTGCTCAACCCACTATACAGATAGAAGGGCTAATCCTTAGTAGATCAGATTGATCAACAACGCATCGGACTACTCCATCAACTCTTTTCTCGGCTATACACTTTGCAAGAAGAGCTTTTCGTGGGGCGAGTTGGTTGTTCCCTGGAATGCTCATGTAGGCTTCTCGGATACCTAATGAAACAAATGCGGGACCAGGGTTTGCCGATGATGAAACCAGAACAACCGTTTTTGGGATTCAGTGTTACTTCAGTGGCTAACTTCATCCGTGGCATCAAGACTCCTTCTTGGTACAACAAAAAGCAGAACGTGGACCCTTGTAAGCTAGAGAAGAGTCTTTGCTTGGACGCGGAAGGATTGGACATATTGGTGGCAGGGTTAAGCTTGGAGGACCTTAGTTTAGACCCTAGTAGCTAATGGCAAAATCAAGTGTAGTAGGAGCCCTCGATACGATGGTCCGCGGATGGAGAGGACTTATTTCACATGGGCGAGCATATCGGCGTCGAGGATTTCACCCGCACACTGCGCGACGAGGTTACTGGGGCGGAGAAGCTGCATGAGTCGTTCGTTGTTGAACGTTGTTTGTTTGGCCGTAATTGGCTGTTTTGATCGAGGGCCGAAAATGGACGTTCGGTCCTGGTGTGGTTGGTGATGACGGACGTAAGTTTTAGTTTTTGTGGTGTACGTTGCAGGCGAAAGGTCAACTTTGGTTGTAACAACTAGCTCCTACTAGTTCTGTCTCTATTGAGATTTGGTGTCCAAACCTTCCCAGTTTTAGTATGTGCATGACTTGCACCCTTACAATGGAAGCTAGTTTTATTAAACAGTAGGTGCAAAGCAACAGATAACTCAAAATATCGTATGCTATTCAACGTGTCATGCCGGCATCATGATTTTGTCTTCCCCCTCTCCAACCTGTGAATACAAATATTTCCTATTGATCTCTCCTCCTTGTTATTGATATTCTGATCCTTTGTTATCTTGAAATACCAGTGCTATCTAACGCTTCTTCGTGAAAATGCTGCCCCTCCTAAATCATTTTCGCTGTTGCGACTGCAAGCGTGATTTCAATACAGAGGAAAGCCTTTCACAGCATCTTGAAAACAGCCCAGCACATCCACGCAAAGTATCTCAAAAGCGTACAGGATGCGACATGTGCAGAACGACCTTCCACAGCAGGGCTGCATTGAAACAGCACAAAGCGTCGATTCGACACCAGCCATTATGCCACATCAAATGTCTAGCGAGTGGTAAATGCAAGAAAACATTTGACTGCCCATCGGCGCAGCTGCATCACTTGGAAAGCGAAACTTGTCCGTCAAAGATAGGAAAGGCGCAGTTAAATGCAGCCATTGTTAAGAACGACGTAAGAGGGATCATCACAACCCAAGGCTCAAGCATACAACTATTAGACGACGACGTGTCTGAGACTTCGACATCGTCAACAAGCAGTCCACTGCTGACTCCTACATCTACGGATTTCTTTGAATCCTATCCATCGCCAATGCGAAGTCCGAATTCAAGTATTTCGGATATTTCAGGCCTCACTAAAGCAATCAACCAGCGACTGGGTGTTGCAAGTGAGTTTACACAATGTCCCCTTTGCCCACCCAGATGTACCCGCACATACGGTCCTAAGGCCCTGAGACAACACTTATCGTCAAACGTTCATTCCAAGATGCTCATAACTGTGGATCGGAGTATACCGAGTGAGATATGGTTCCATTGTCCATTGACCCTGACGGAGGGCAGCAGCGCAAGGAAACCTCCAAAACGCTTCTCGACCGTGAGCGGTTTGGCACAGCATATTGAGAGTGGTGCCTGCTACGGGGGTAAAGAAACATTGCGTCTCGCGATCGAGTATCTCCAGAGTGAGATGAAGACGTTGAATCTCGGTGGGCTAAAATTGCTGAATTGATGTTTGGATTTTCATCTGTAAGTTTACAATCAGCAGTGCAGTGCCTGGGGTTGGATCCGTGATCTCGGTGCCACCTTAGTTCGTGTACCCTACATCATTATCAAACCTTCCACTTTTATTGCGACCGATAATACCTCGTTTTATTGGACTAAGTAGGATACGCTACAGTTGCAATACAAAGTTAGCCCAACACCAATGACACATACGGTCATTGTGGTGGAGGTTCGATCTGCTTAAAGTCCCACAGAACTGTCCGTCCCTTTGAACCTAGTACCAAGAAGTGCGCATCCTCATCAACCTTTAAGGGTAACAGCTCGTATATTTGCGGTAGCGGATACTTGTTGGATGTATGAAAGATGGAAATATGATAACCCCCACCTGCTTGATGTGAGACTGCAATATGCTGCTCGTGCCCTTGTTTTGGGCTCTAGCAACAACCTTGTCGTTGCCATCACGTCCAATAAAACGTCCTGAGGTCCATTCGTAAAGTCCAAACCAGCCATTCAGTTTAGTACAGCACCATCGATAGCCTCTCCAGTTGTGAGGTGTCTTTCGCAGGAGCGGCTTCCCATTAATGACCGACAGGTATCCCCCTAAGAGTCGGTCTCAAATAATGAACCAGGAACCGACAGTCAGAACAGATTTAAAAGACGTCATATCATCGTATGCCTGAAAGTCAACGTCAGGTGCTGTCGTGGCTGGTGTCGGATAAATTGTGGATAATGTCATTGACATCGCTTCGCACTTTCTTCTGCTCCAGATAACTCCATTTATTCGATTTCAAGTACGGCATGCTGTGCGGTTAGCCTAGTGATCAACGACCATAATCTCGCTGTCCAACTTACAGGTTCATACAATATCCAATTTCTGCCTTATTCAGAAACCAACGCTTCTGCTTATAGTGCTGGGGGACTCACTATAACTAAATATGGTGCGGGAAAGGGAGGGTGGTGATCAGCAGCCACTTCAGGAGTGGTGTGAACTTTGTAACAAAAAGCACACCATTTTTTATCTGAATCTTGGCACTTATTGCTCAAGGTACGATATCAGGAAGTCTAAACTTGGATGACATTCGGATGACGATTACATATTTCAGAATTGTATTAAACGAGAAAGGCAATCGTACACGTCGTCTGGTATGAAACATCGACCTTTGCGAGATTCCACGCAGGCTGGACGCTAGATTTATGGCAGACAAGCTAAATGACACACGGAAGATAAGGCTAGAGGCACTCGAAATGGAGCTTCCACGAAATTACGGCCAATATGTGGACTACACTCTGACCCCGCACATGCGAAGCAAAGCCAGGCCAGCTCCCTAGGAACACCGAGCTTGCGCCTGTAAACCGTCCACAAGGCAGGAAATAGCTCGAAATGGCTCAGATATTGCCGAGGAACATGACCTCGAGAGTTAAACAGGTGCATGTTTATTGAATCATCTGACTACAGCCAGCGACGTTTAAGAATGCTGGAGGTCAATGCATTTCGTGAGCCCAGCGAGAAGCTTTTTCTACATCTTTTGTCCGTGCACATTAATGTAGTAACAAAGTTGAGCAAAACGAATCTGTTGTTTACCTACTTGTTATCCATGCACACTTCTGCTTCTCTCCTTTCCCACTTTCACCCGTTTCTTCTACTTTCCCTGTTAGTTTACCAATATAAATAAACGAGCTAGCAATATAAATTAATTTCCTTCTTAATAGTGTGTAAGAAGATATAATAGATACCTTTTCTTAAATCATCAATAAGCCCCTTTCTATTGAAACCTATATCAATGTAGCGTAAAATATAGTGTAAGCAAGTCCTTTTTATGTTAGCTGTCACTATAGAGTATTATTAAATATGTAATGAATCTAGTTTGTCTTATTTCAACACTTATATATAAGCTGGTTATGTATTAGCTATTCTAAGATTTTTATACGCTTTTAAAATCTAGGTTTAAAGTATACATAATGTCTGGTACACTCGCTTATCGACGTCTGGCCTCACTCAGTAATTTGAGAGTGATCAATTCCTCAAGTGACCTGATATATGGTCAATCAAGATGGGATGGATAAGTCTCCGTAGCATGGGCGTCTGGGAATAGACCAGAGATAGACATATACATACGAAGTGGACAGGGTAACGCGACAATTAGGAGTACACAACAATTAAGAATAGAATAGTAGGATTAGAGGCTCCCCTTTCGTCAAGATTAGGAATGGCAATAGAGATGTATATAAGGACTCAAGATGCATTTATTCAGACCCGTTAATCCATATTGGAGTAATTCGCAAGACGTATAATTTCAGTCAAGTCTAAGCAGCATAGTACCTATAAGAGCTTTCGATAAAGAACCATGATTTTCTACAAGCTCTTGAAATTCCTCAATGTTCCACAGATGCTCAACAACGCAAGCAATATAGTGTACGACCAGGTCCCTTAGGCGATCCGGCACCAGTTCTTCGAAAGCATAGCGCACCAGCTCTACCACATTACTATTGCCCTCCTTACTTATAGGTACAACCGTTAGACTTTGATGAAGCTTTGTGTGAGAAATCTCCATGAGTCTTGTAACCGCGTAACGGTCAGCTAATGTATAGACCTTAGCATGGTGCACTAATGGGTTTGCACAATCTCTCAATTTAACGTCGAATTCGAAAGTCTCACTAGGGTGATGAAAGAGAAAATCTATCCACAGTGATGTTTTACGGGCAGCTGCTGTCTCTGTCTTCGTTTCTTCTGCTGCAGGAGGAGAGGAGATATCGCCAGGAGGCGCTTCTGGAATAGAATCTGGTTGCGCAGCAGGCTCATCGGCTACGGCAGGTGTTTCCTCAGTCCTGGTGGTATATGAATTGGATGAGGCAGTCCACACACTGGGAGTCGTCATCTAGGAAGTCGAAACGGTACTCTGGCGCGGCTCCACAGCTTTCGCATGAGAGCCCTTATGTGGCGTCCTGAAACTGGCACTTCTTTTCTATAACTGAAGATTAAGGATAAACCACAGCGCAATAGGTAGGATAGCTCTTTCCCTTAGAGGTTAAGGTAAGATTGGAGTATTTTTTAGTCCGAAATAATCTAGTAAAACTCTATTAGTATAATGTAATAGGCCAACTTGTGGCTGCCAGATTATTATACCTTTCCAGCCAGTTATATAAATATACGAGAGTAGATAGACGATGGTCTGCTGATGTATCTTCTATCGCCTCTTGTTGATAGCTACCAATAAACCTAGGATAGTAAAGGTCTGGAAATTGGAGCTAGATAGAAGCTTCTACGCGGAAGATTCCATTTGTAATTAGGTAATATACTATATCAACTACTTTCTGCTCAGGGAAGTCTGCAACAGATATGGCCTTATTCCTAATCGCGTTTTGGATGTCTTTTCTCTTCACGATTTGTGAATCTTGCTGGCCAAACACTCGCCTACAGTCATGGCTTAAAAAGACGGCCTTCCTGTGTGCTGTCGGGTAGTCCATGTAGGTAAAGGGATAAACACCATATGGATTAAAAGTATATAATTAAGATATTGGCTCAGAGGCGCAGTGGCATATGTCTTACTGGTAACTGGTGAGTAATAATTGCAACGATAGACTTGTTCTAGTACTTTGAGCTTTGCTTTACATATGACGCGAGGGCATGACGTGATGATGAGGCAACCTTTGCAGAATGTCTCAAGGTCCCCGCATCTTAAGACAGCCAACGTAGAAGTTGTTATCTGTTCAACCACCTTTCTTAAGGGCTCCGTTACTTCACTCTGGCCCTAGCTGACGGACTGGACGTACTCTAACTCTATTGTCATCATTTCCATGAAGACTTCCTTGGTGCACTCATGTCATGGCCGCGCCACGCGAAGCACGCGTCCCTTACTGTGCTTGCACCGTGAGAAGGCTCAATCTCGACGGTACCTTGACCAACACAATATGTGACTTGTGGAACCAGTTTGTACCCGACGATAAAGCCATTTATGTGGTATTGAAAGACCACGTTGAATATCTACGACTTTTAGGAGACAAGAGAATGGTAAAACGGAAAACCGCCAAGACGACTAATGATAAGAGAGCTATCATGGATGCCATTGACAGCCTTCCATATAGGGAAGACATTCATAACCTATTCGCCAGGTATGATTGTAACGTGGTATGTGCATCTATCAAGGTTCTAGTAAACAACACATCACCAGAGCTGCGGTCTTTGTTGTCTTCTATCTTAGAGAATTCTCCACCTGCTGCAGAGCGTGAAAAGGTTGCCGATGAAGAGGTAGTTTGGGATACAGAACCGAAGCCGGCTCCAGAAAAGACGCCACTGTATAACTACCCTTGCGATCCTGAGGTCTTAGTAGAAGAGGACCAAGGAATAAAGGATATAGAGCCCGAGGCAATAGAAGAGGAATATATAGATGTGCCCACTATAGAGGAGAAACCTTCCGATTGGGAATTCTTGGTAGGAGCAGAAGCGCCAGAAAAGGCCTCAGCAGAGATCCCAGAAGAAAAGCCAGCAAAGGCCTCTAAAGAAGGATCGTCCATAGAAGAAGCGCATATGAAAGGGGAACCTCCTACTGCAGAAGAATATCCGGAAGAGGTATACAAAACTACAGTGAAGGAGACGAAACCTCCGGAAAGTATATGACTCAGGCCCATACTCATTAAAGTTTCAATATACTCACTAACCCTATGTAGTAAAAGAAGCATGCGAGGACTGTGTATATAAGGAGCAGAACACAATCTGCCTACCCTTTAGCAGTCAGCATAAGTTAATAGTCCATCTACAAGAAGTCCTTAAGGGAGCATGTTTTGCTTATAGGCAGAGAAATCTAGCGGGAATACTGCGCGGACGCGGCTGGGACTATGCCGAAGCAGTAGCGCTCTATACTTAAATAAATGAGTTTCCTGCTATGACTAAGACTTTCGATATAAAACACAGGAGGGAGCTATTACAATCAGGAGTCAATATCCAAAACATAGCCGCCAAACGGACGCGTATCGACTGGTTTAGGATGAAGAAGTTATTAGACGATGCATTCGAGCTTACCGAGATCTTGAACGTCAAGGAGTACAGCGATACCGTTCAAAAGGTTCGACTAGATATCGGGTTGGCAGTCGAGGGCTTGAGCTGCAAAGAATAAGAAGCAAAAGATCTGCAGGATGAGGAGCTACAGCGGATTGCGGAGGAACGAAGAAAGCTAGATGAGTGGGAAGTAGAGGTTCAAAATTGTAAGGAAAAAAGGACGAGGGATTGCCAGAAGTGGGCTGAATCGAAAGTCGAGGGAATACTGGAGGAGACAAGGAAAACATTTAAAGACAGTAATATTTTTTCTTAAGCTTGTAGATTAGGGATAGCCAGGTTTTTTCTATAAACTGATTAAGTAGACCAAGAAAGACAAGAGTGCGCCGGAAAGAAGGAATTAGCTGCAGGATAATGTAACTTAGTTAAAATTCTAGTTTAGATTAAAAATATTATTATTTTACTATTAGAATAACAGAAGCAGTTAAAGTAGTTATAGAAAATAATATACCAACTTAAGCAATAGGATAAGTAAGTCTACTATTACTACTTAGCAAGTGCTGTAGGTATGCCTAAAAGTTTAAAGTTTTAGTAAGGGTTGCAGTAATAATAACAGGGGTTGTCAGAGGGCCTATAAAAGCTGAGCGGCCCCCGTAATCCAGGGCCGGCGATTTCTCCACTTTCAACGACATATCAGCACTTTTAATGATAATAGCAAATACAGCGTGGGACGAGAGCGACAGCAAGGGACGGCTAGCGAAAAGTGTAATATACACAAAGGAACAAAGCGGAGGATGATGATGATGAAAACGGCAAATGCGACATAAGCAGCGACGACGACGACGACGACGACTACTTGGATGGTAAAGTAATGAATGCATTAGCGAATATTACAAGGATGGTTCTTGTGGATGGGGGGCAGTCGAATGTCGTCTGATACAGTGTATGGTGAGCAGGCGATGATTATTTATTATTGTCGTGATTATCGTGATGGTCGTCGTCTCCTGGGCTGGTAGCTGATTATCCACGCGTCGTGTCCCAGGCCAGTGAGTTTCCCGAGGGCAAAAGCCAACAATGCGGTGGTAATGTGCGTTGTTAGCTACGTTGTTAGCTACATTTTCGTTGCGGCTTATATCGATTCTATGGACAGAGGGTGGCGTGGTTGGGGGAACAGCAGACTGCTGGTTCTGCATCATGGGAGGTGGGTAGAGAGTGGCGGGCTTTGTTCTATACATACGTCTACGTCGTGGCGATGCTGAGAGAGAGCTTCGACTTTCAGTGTTAGTATTAGGAAAGGGTAAGGAACTCTTACGGCATAATCATAATAAACGCCTTTTACCCGTGACACTAACCCTAACCCTAAAGTAAAACCCGAAATTTTGGATTAATTGGGGAAAGGAAGAGGCTAGCGGGTGTTTGAGAGGGTTTAGCAAGAGACAGAAAGGCAGAGTTACGCGTCAGGCTAACCCTAACCCTAAGGCAAAAGGTCGAGTTTTAGTTTGACTGGGGTGGTTAAGAAGGTAGCAGGTGGTAAAGAGGGTCGCAAGGAGAAGGAGGTTGAGTTTAGCAGTAGAAGGAAGAGGTAGTTTAGTTAGGGGGCAAGAGATAGGTTTGAGGGTTAGCTCCCTAACGCTAACTAAGTGTGAGTTCTCTAACCCTGAGGCTGACCTTACATTATTATCGAGCCTCCCACTTTCACTGAAAGTGGAATCTTTACAATACTATTAGCTAATAATCCCTGTCCTTACCCTATATCCCACTTTCAGCTAAAAGAGAACTGTAAATAATAAACCCCTAGTAAAATGTAACCTAAAGTGGTAATCTTATCTTTTTATTAGTTAACTTTACTTTTTCTTCTTATTTAAAAGTTTTAACTTACAGCTATACCGATACTTTATATATAGCGATATATATATATTATATACCCTAGCTGCTAACCTATAGAGGTATAAGAGCCAAAGAGTTAAGAACCTTTCTTACCTATTATCTCTTTAGAAATACTAATTAAGGCATTAAAATAATAATACTATAAAGAGGCTATTTAAAAGCACTTAAACTAATTATACTATCGCTACTAGTAAAAGCGAGATAACCCTATAGCTATAGTCTATATATTAGGCTAAGTTATTTTAAAATAAACCACTTTAAATTATTACCGCCACGGCGAAACTACTAGCCTTATAATAAAGTTAGAAATACCTACTTAATTAATTATAAGGGCTTAAATTCTAGAGCTTTACTACAATAGGAGTATAGTTATAAGTTATTCTTTATAGGCTAGATTTAATATTTAATAAAGTAAGAGTTACACTTAATTATACACTATATATTCTATACTACTGGCTGAATATATATACTAAAGATACTTTTTGGCTATATAGATTTAAGGTTATATTAACCTTTAAGAAATATCTGGTAATATAAAAAAGACTTATCTGCTTTATATTTTATATACTATAATACCTATCGCGATAGTACCAGGAGGTATATAATGTACATTTAGGATTGAATGAGATTAAGATAATGCAGTATATATTATATTTGGTCGGCCAACTGTAACTAAGGGAGGATGGCGGCGCCAGCGGTAACTTAGACAGTGAGAGTAAGAAATCTTATAGCTAAGACTGCCACGCGGGTTATGATTTCATGAATATTTTGAATTCCTAAATTGTAATCCCTCGTTTATTGTGGGACTTCACTCTTCATACAAATATCTCGTTAACATAATTCAATAGGTAGGGCTCTGGCTACTATGACTTTATAATTTACGACTCTTAAAACAAATAAAGTCAGACAACCATATCAATCCACAGCATAACTTCTCATACCGATAAATATCTCAAGCAATTGACATTCTTCAAAGCTTCTTCATCCACTAGCCAGGCTTGTCAAGGCCGTTATGTATCGGGACTAGGTCAGGGCTGGGGCCGCAGGCCTGACAGGTAGCTGCAGGTTCACCGGATATTCCAGAGCCGACCTTCCACTGACAGGTAGAGGATCGATGGCTCTAAGAGCATTCCAAGTCGTCATGATCATTTCCAAGTATTTGGCGAATCCAGAGCCTGGTCCAACGTCGCCATCGCCAGCAAACTCAGAGGCGAGATAGATCAACTCATCAAGAGTTACATCTCTATGGTCGACGACAGAGATACACAGGATATAAGCCAAGATATTCTTGTGTACGTCAACGACTCCTTTGCTGCCAAATGTATACTTGTAAGTATACATATCCACGCGGATAATAGCGTTGCTATATTCGTGTCATCAGCTTTAGGCATTTTCTAGTCATGTATATGGTTACACATACTGTTTCATGCAGACAAAGAACTTCTTGTCATAGCTTTCACCAGCGGATGAATCGCCCAGGATTGCAGAGAGTCCTGTCTTGACCACGGATTTGAAGCCATCCAGGACGCCCTTGGTTCCAGTGTCGGCGGCACCAAAGAAGGCGTCGACAGCATCTTCAACACCCTTACCGGGCTAAAGGACATTCCCAGGTTAGTATTGCGTACCTACTTGGGAATGCCGAAACTAGAGGACAGTATCACATACCGTACTTTCGGCGTCAACGGAAACATGGCGCTCGAAGCGTAAGGCTCTTTTTCCTGGAACACTCGTCTTCATAGCTGACTCGCGGTCTAAGAACATCTTCTCCAGCTCTCCCTGGAACGTATCCAGCCGAGCGTCGGCGAGCTTCATCATCAGCTCCAGCTGCTCCTTCTTCTTCCTCTCATTTTCGTCAGCCGCTTCATTGGGAGCGATTAATGCACTGAGAGCGTTCCCCATGGTTATATAGGTGATTGGATTGGATTATGATTGAGTGTCTTGGTAAAAAGATAAGATTGTTGAGTGTTTTGTTCACTACAGTAGGCGGATGTATGAGCCTTTTTATCCTACTCCACTGCCTGGATATAAGCTAGATGGTGCGATGGTCATTCTACGCTTGATCGGGCAATAGTTGGAGAGAAGAATGACATGGAATGCTATGGTCTTTTGTGATCTGCCCACAACCGCAGCGCATATCATCTACACCCTGCGAGACTCTAGATTCAGCTCAAGGTAATTACTAGGCTTATCTTTCAAATTCCACTTCTGGCTTTCGGCTCCGATATAATCCGCATCTGATTGCTGCGTTCGGCCAGAGATTCCTGATGTGCAGTATCAGCCAGCCAAAGAATATGATCACGAAGCCATAGGGCTACTTGCAGCTAGATCACTTAACCGTCAGGGAATGGCTGCATACCATCCTTTGAAAGAGGAAATCTCGACGTGGTTCTGGTGAGCAGGATGGGAGAAGCGGGGGAGCTGGCGGCTTGATGTGGTTAGATAGAGCTCTAAAACGAAGTGAAAAGACGTAAGTGGGGGAACGTGGCAAGCTGAAATGCTTAAAACGGGCGCTTCCGGGCCGCCCCGGACTCAATACCAAATGAAGTAAGACCTAAATACTATCACATCTTGGAGACATTCCAACAATCATCATCATGCTCACACCGCCGGCGTGACCTTTAGCTTGGATACTTCTTCACTGCCTCGCCAACCACATCTATCACATTCTACTGATGCAGCCAGTGTCTAAAGCGCCTACTTTTCAATCACACTTTTACAAACTGCTTTCGTCTTTGTAAAAGGGGAGCTGAAAAAACAGCCTGTCCGATGCACATATTAATAGATGCAGGGATGCCGTTATCACGTTTCACAGGGAATAATAATCCTAGTTGAAAGACATCGGTGCAGAATAGTGAGGACAGAAGCTCACACGAACAAAATTGCCACATATCTAACATTTGGCTTGTGGCGCATTCTCGCAAGCTGAAATGCATCTCATTTGGGCGTCATATTCTCAGGTGAAACCTAAGACAATAGACTCTTTTTCAGGTGTCACATCACAGCTGAGATGCATCCAGGTAGGGGATATCACATTCGCAAGCGCGGAGCCGCGAAATAACTGGTTTTTGTTCCTCGTCGCTGGCCAATCTCTTCCACGGCCCTACGCAAGATTATAAAAGACTCGTTTTTCCTCTCCTCTTTCCTTCATTAACTCTGCCTCCTCACCTGTACATACTACCTCACTAGTCTGTACTTTACATCTTATCGTTTCTGCCACCCATCATTAACATGGACCCACGAAAGCAGAAATTTATTTACCATGTTCTGGGATGTCTGCGCCTGGTGAGTATTGATACCCTTCGGAACAGGATGAAGCTAATGCTATATGGCAGGGGCATGAGCATGCTAAAGGTTTTGGATTCGTCCCAGTTACAGACTCCATCGACAAGTCTATCATGAAGTCCATCTCGGGCAATAAAAGATTTCCCATAAGAAATAGCACTGTTACCTTTTACATAACCCCAGCTATACTGGTAAGTTTGAGAGACTGCGAAAAAAACCAAAACGATATCTAATATTGCGGTAGCACGAAGTATGAGAAGATCACACTTTCCATGGTGGACATATACTTACTTCTGACCAGGGCTATCCCGACATGGCAGCGATTTCCGCCATCATGGGTTTTGACGAGCGCATCAATGCGAATATCGCATTGTTCCCGGGAACCAAATCCGCTTCAGAAATCCCCATCAGCATCGGAAATGAAATCTGCAAGTCACTAGGTTTCAACAAGTTCGTTGACATGGACATAGCTACAGGACTACCCAAAGGTACCCTACTCAAATATGGTGGGAAGAAGGTTGAAATGAGCGGCAAACTGAAAGAGTCCATTGCGAAATTTTGCAATTCGCCAAATGGAAAGTTTGGCTCGCTCAACGAACAGAATATTGTTGGCATTGGGAAGCTGAAAGAAGGCAAACCCCTTGTCATTGTCACTCACAGTTTAGGAACAGCATTGTCTATGCCTTTCCTGCACCAGGCCCTTGCAAGCGGGAAATTCCCTCGTATAATCGTGGTAACAGCCGGTGGATATTGCTCAACAGATGACGTCGCGGCAAAGCAGCTTCAGGAATTGGGAGTTGAGATATACAATCTGCAGATACTCGGAGACCCCATCACAGAGTGGGCAAAGTTTGAGTCTCAGGGATATGCCGTGGTACGTTGTCCTTTTTACTTTACACTGCTCAACGCTGAGGATTGCAGTTGCCCGGAAAAGTATTGCGTGCTCGTTATAGCACCGATCTTTGGTGCTTCAATGCATTCGCCCTGCATAATTTGGGACTCTACCATGCTACCCTCCAGGGGGATGTTGCACGATTCCATGACATCACGAATGGCGGAGAGTATCCGGAGCTGAAGGCATGGCCGGTAGATGTTTCTTTGGATGCGTTCCTAGAGAATAAGGACCAGATTGCCTTGGAGTGGGAGAAGTAGGTCCTCGTGCACAGTTAGAAGGGGTTTCATTACGAGAATGCAGACATTTCGCCAGTTTTAAGTATACGGTAGCAAACCCTTCGTTTCTTCATAGCCAGTTATCGTGTCCATAGATCATCTCGTCAGGTCCTTCGCGTAGCGTATCACCTTCACTTCGCTTTCCAAATCTCCCTCGGTTGACTTTAAACTTTGATCCAAAGCAACCACAATATCGTGGACTTGCCTTTAGTGTCCGCACTAGCAGCTCAGTTCTTAGACTGTCGACATAGGTAGCATCGACAGATCACCTAGTCCACCAGTCCCAAATCAATTGTTGTACAATTGAATTTTTTGTCACCACTTAACAGGGGGTAGACTTGAATTATCGGAAAATGGACTAGCGTCGGGGAAAGGCTCCACAACGACAGGGGGTTGACTTACATTTCTTATTGGTGCCTGACCACACATTCTCGCAAGACCACACTCTGGCCTGGCAACGCGCATACAACATACACAATATATCATCACCATCATCACTATCATCACACCCACTTACATCACATACACCTGCCAGTTAGCCAGCCAGCTAATTAATATCATTGTCTATCCTTTCTTTATCATCAGCCACTAGACGATCACTATGACGCCGAACCCGATTACTGACCTTGGCCCTTCTAATCCTATCTACCCATTAATGCTTCTTTCCCAATATCAGCTCCTCGTCTGTCAGATATGCCACTATGCATGCCTGGCTGATGAAGGTGCCACCTATCTAGCCAAGACCTATCCTGGGATAGAGCCAGAGACCCGGCGTAGGCTGGTCGATAATATCACTAGGGTACCCTGTATATTACGAAGTCGGATAGAGCTATTGTAGCTACGATATCTACCACCTTCGACCGAGCCCTTCCTTTGTCTCGCCTCACCCTGCCCCGATGGGCTGAAATGCCAGCGATGTGGCTTCCGTACGCGCTAGGTTTAAGCGATGTAGAAGCATTATACCAAGTCTTATGATTGGGTTAATCTAAGAGGTAAAGGAAGGCTATCGATAGGATATCCGCTAGCGGATCCTCTGCCATAGATAGAAGGTATTGTATGCCAGCGATTCTTTCCCTCTCGAGAAGGTAGCCGATGGTTCTAGGTTGGCATATAGGCAAAAGGATAGGTAAAAGGACAGGCAGATAGATTAAAAGCGAGGCTAAGTCCTAAGAAGCCGTAAGTAATAACGCCCTAATCTCTTATACCTAATATATCCGCCTATCTTTAATAAATTATAGATTAAGAGACCTAATTTTAGAATACCTTACGCCAACCCTAAATAAGTATAAAAGACATAGGAACCAATATATTTACTGGCACTAGCTTATAGCTAAATAGAATATAATAGCCTTCTATTACTAAGGTACCTAATAACATACCCTACAAATATTAATTAAACTGCTAAATCGTTACTTACTTACTATAAACTACCTCTTAGGGTAAGGCAACTTAAAAGATAGGCCTAGCTTTATAAGCCTAACCGGTAGGCCATTAGTAGTTTAGGCCAAATTACTAACCTTCTAAAGTGGTATAGGCTAATAGGGGTGTAAGGAAGCCTATTAGGTGGAGTTAAGATAAATAATAAGGGGGGCAAACTATTAACCTTAAACTACTAACCTTACGACCAGCTAACTATAAATCTAAAATTAACCCTAAGTCTTTACTCCAGTCTATAAGGTTTAAATAGGGAGGAGGAAAAAGAAAAGCAAAAAGAAAAAAGATAATGTAAAATAAATAAAAAGAAGAAAAAGACTAAAGGGAGAAAGTAAAATTATCTATCTATTTATTTATAATATACCTCTCTCTCCTTTTTTATTATTATTTACCTCTATTTAATCTTTAATTAATTAGTTTAATTAATTAATATTAAACTATAATCTATTTAATTAATTAAGTATAGTTATAATAACCTAAAAGTATTTATTAAACTTACCTAATAATACTAATAGTAATAGTAAAATAATAATAAAAGTAAAAAAATTATTAGGAAATAAAAAAGGTAAAAAAAGGTAATTTCTATATAATTAAAAATATTAATTACTAATTTATACCTTTTATAGC
>JAALXI010000353.1:0-41419 GCA_012977755.1 Fusarium nurragi | reverse complement strand
GGCGGAGATGGCGGAGATGGCGGGGCGGGGCGGGATCTCGTGCCGTTAACCGACATTGAAAGTCAGTATTGATTCTATGCGTACAGGTCTTGAAGCTTGGGCAGCCAGTGACTATTGTAGCTAGACGATTTGGTGTAGACATCGTAGTTATTGTATGAGAATGCGAACACAGCAAGAGGCTCAGTCACTCAATTTCGCATATTATCAATCGAAATGCCATCCGAAGAGAACAAAATCCACCAAAACCTCACTGCAGGAGGCCATGTAGAAGACAGAGGCCAACCGGCTCTCCCTGTCACCCATCGACGGTTCGCTAACCCTTCGCCTCTGGGGCTCTTATCATTAGCAACAGGTAACTGATGACCGGGTCTGCATGAGGAGTTACCGCTGACTCTTCAGGCATCTTTTTGATATCTTCCTTCGGCATCCATGCTCGAGGGATTCAAACCCCCAACGTCATGATCTCGGTCTTGATCTTCTTTGGGGGAATCTGCCAGTATGTAGTCGGCATCATGGAGTTCGTCTCAGGTAATACCTTTGGCACGGTCATCTTCATGTCGTACGGTGCTTTCAACATTTCTTACAGTATGATCTATCTCCCAGGCTCGGGCATCATTGCTGCTTACACGGATTCCTCGGGCAATCTGTCGGCGGAATTTCAGCAGTCCATCGCGCTGTATCTCTGGGCATGGTTCATTTTGACCGTCATCTACACTGTCGCTGCAATTCGCAGCTCCTGGGTTCTCTTCCTGGATCTCGCTTTTCTCGATATCTGCCTTATTCTCCTCGCTGCTGGAAACATGCTACAGAATAGCTCGGTTTCCGATGCTGGGTATGCTTTTGGGTATCTGGTCGCCATTATGAGCTGTACGTACATTGCTTCCGATTCATTCCTTGGCTAATGATCCAGACTGGGCTGGCTGTGCTGGCCTCTTTGCTGGGGGAATCACTCCCTTCGAAGTTCCCACCTTCCCAATGTATAAGGAGGGTTAGAATCATCCCCGACTCGTATATATCACTATTTACTCGCACGGAGAGGAGTCATAGTTGGATGGGGTAAGCGGACGGAGCTTTCGAAGACTGTTGTGGTAAGGGCAGGATGATACTGGCCAGTTTGGCAATAATTATTAGTAACCTGGATTCAATCAATATATTTAACAACCCCATGTATCTTAAAGTGCATATAGTTGGCTACCGGTACCGGGAGTGGATGTTGATGTTGTACATGAGTATACACATCAATCCGTCATCTGTCACTTTAACTTGCTTATGTACAATCTTTCAAACAATGCTGTGGTTCATTGAGCCTGTATAGGCACACCTGGGACAGAACTATTTTCCAAAAACGTTTCCCATTCCTCCCTGCCCATATTCGAAGGGGAAGCCATTGTTGTGGTGCCATATCCATGGATTCATTGAGAAACCCGAACCCTGCTTGTTCGGATGGCGCTCCATCAACATAAGTTGCTGAGCTAGATCGTTCTTCGCGATTCATAACGCTTTTGGCTCAGTCAGATCAGGGTTGCCTTATTCGGAGCGGATACATACAGGAGCTTCTTCAGGACTGGCGTAGCTCTTAGGCAAATGGCGCTCAGGCCTGTCTTTGCGTAGTGTTCGAAAATCTCGAGCGATTCTTCAAGTTTCTCGCATAGGGTGTTCTTCATAGGCCTGTCAATGCGCACTCCGCTGGTGCAGATATGGGCTAGACACACTGCTGCATGGAATGCGTGAAAGCTACCGAGCCCACAGTTGTACCATTGATATGGGCGGAAGGCTGCGTCTTCATAAAATGTCCGATGTATGCTCAGCAGTGCCTGCGAACTCTCGAGGCATTTATTCTGCGACGCCAGACGGATCTCGTTAGTGGTCACATGTCGCAGCATTGGCCGATGCAGAAGCAGGGTGAGCTGATGTGAATAGCCAAAGAGAATGTTTAGGTGCACGGCATGATGGACCGGAAGTGCTGTGTCAAACAGATACTTGTAGTTGAGAGTCTCCTGCATGGCGGAAATTTCCGCGTCAAGGGTTTTGATCGTGTCGTAGGCAGGGACATGTGGTGATCCAAATACCTCGGTGCAGATACGGGTGCAGATACCGTAAAGATCAAACTTGAGTAAAAGATAGGACATCTGCGTAGGCTCGTCTCGTGAATGTGGAACTTCAGCACCAACGACGAGGTCGTCATCATTGACGTCAAGAGGTGGCTGGACCGTTGAAGCGGTGCGCGTCAAGTCTAAACTTCCCAAGGTAGTGTTCTGTATCGTATAAAGCATATTGAGTCCTGCCCAACACCTTCGCCTTTCTTCAACTCGTATTCGGTCCATCTTGAATACTTCAGGATCTACGTGACACCCGAGTGACATGGCAATATTCTGCGCCGTGCCCAAAAGAGCCCATGATTGTCCGTGTGTGTTGAGTGATGCCGTAGATGAGTATAACGATCGCCTGCAAGGTGTTGACGTTGTGTCGCCAGAGATAATGGTCGGCATCAAGGCACCTCATGGCCGCTCCGCGATATCGAGTGGTAAGTAGGGTTATGTCGTCGAGTGCGGAGTTGCGGCGTCCAAGCTCTCGAAGCATCGGGCTGTCCTCTGGCAGTGCAATAACGGCGGTTGCAAGTATAGCAAAGAGGAGGGCGAGCCACGAAAGAGGGACTTTTTCGGGGTCCGATTGGAAACGGAGATACTCTGCTTCGGATGTTGGATCATGCAGGATGTGGAAGAGCTGTGAAGTTGATTAGGGGTTGGTGTCCTAGGAGTGAAGATGAAGGATGGAACTTACAGGTGAAAAGACTTGGAAGTAGGTCCTCTTAATCTCATAGCAATGCGACGTAGGAGGGAGAAGTTCAAGCAACTCTGTGACAGTTGTAGAAACTGTTGAGAAAGGCATCGATGCAGGTTCATCCAAATCCGTCTTTATTGCACTCCCATTGTGGTTATCCCGTAAAACGGACGACCATGGTGAAAACAAGGGTTCAAACACTTCATGCCCTGAGTCGTATTGAACAATAATCCCAGCTGACGGTGCACTCGGTTTGGTTTTGGCAGGTGAAGCATCATTGCAGTTTGAGAAATCCCCAGGAGACTGCGGTGGACTCGATGCAGCTGAGGGTGGATTCGATACTGACTCTGGAGGTTGGGTAACGTCTGAAACGGTCTGCCGTTGGATATAGGCATTTTGATAATGTTAGTTAAGGATGAGCATCTTCAGCCGGAGAAAGCGGACTTGGGCAATTTGAACTACCGAAGCTGTCACTAACATCTCCGTGTTCCCCGCGTTTTGATCGTCGGGAACAGAAAACTGTGGAGAATGGGGAGACACTTCACAGCTGCTGGGTCTGCTGAAGGAAGATCGCGTGATCCATGGATCAATCTGCCAAGATGAGACGACCTCTCACCTGTCACTCTTTCGTCACACCAGCCCGTATGATTGAAACCAAACTAGAATGAACTAAACTAGCTTGAGAATCTCTTCTTATGTTTCAAGAACTTTAACCATAGCCTTTGGAGGAGCCAAATCATGATGCGCTGCCGTGTAAATCTGTCGCTTCAATCTACCCTACATAGAATATCATGACGTCAGAAGCGATTGTAAAGCCTCTTTGTCACTGAGTGAAGCATCATTTCCGCCGTGCGTTTACACCAACACAACAAGTCAGAATGTCCCTCACACCTCTTTCATTCCTCCGCGTCTCCAAGCACTTCATTCCAGCGCACAACCTCATCCCGAATTGCAGCATCCAAAACAAACCCCTACTGCACTACCATACAGCATTCCAACGCCCCTCGGCCTCAGAAATCGAATCCCACCTGTCATCCGTCGGCGTGGTGACACCGCAGTGGCGCTACACCATGTACAGCCAGACGCACTTCCACAGCACATCCCACGAGGTCCTCTGCATTAGTCGCGGCAAGGCCCGGTTATGTTTCGGCGGGGAGGGGAATGACGGCCGGGTTGAGCCGGTGGTGGAACAGGGCGATGTGGTCATTGTGCCTGCGGGTGTTGGCCATCGATTATTGGAGGATTTGGACGGTGGGTTTGAAATGGTGGGCAGTTATCCGGAGGGCTGCGACTGGGACATGTGCTATGGTAAGAAGGGGGAGGAAGATAAGGTGGACGCCATTCAGGGATTGGAATGGTTTCGGAAGGATCCTATTTACGGGAATGAAGGACCAGCTACGAAAATATGAACATTGCGCAGATCTTAATTTAATGTTCGATGGCATATCCCGGGTGGCGTTGCTCGAGCATGTCAAGATTTACATCGTCACCGATTCGGAACAATCGTGGGTTAAAATCATGTATTTATTCCATCATTACTATGACCCCATTAATTCGTACCAATTAACCATTACTATAACCAGTAGCTTAGAAGTTCATAGCGAGCGCAGCACCACCGAACAGTGCACCAAGCGCAATGGCAGCAGTAGCCTGAGCAGCACCCTCGGTCGAGGTCGAGGGCGACAGACCGGTAGCCTTCGCAGTGTTCGAGGGAACACCCGACGTGAAGGGAATCTCGCTGACAGAGCTGGCACCGGAAAAGGCTGCTTCTTGGGTCTTGGCTGTGGGGTTGGCGGTGGCCGAGGACTTCTCAGGGTTGAGGACGCTGGAAATGTTAGCTTTGAACCTAATGGTAGCAAGGATGGACTTACGCGTCAATAATATGGAGAACACCGTTGGCGATGAGGATGTCAGGAACGATGACCTTGGCCTCGTTGACGTAGACAGTTCCGTTGTTGATCTTGATGTTGATCTTCTCGCCGGCATCAGTTTTCAGAGTACCGTTCTTAAGATCGCTGCTGTAGCCAATGGTGTCATTGACGACATGGTAGTCAAGGATGTTCATCAGATCAGACTCGCTTAGGTTGGCCAGGACAGAGCCGATGTTGGCAAAGGCGCTGTTGCTGGGCGCAAACACGGTGATGTTCTTAGCGCGAGTAAGATTGGAGTCCATCTTGGACTCGGTGAGAGCACCATCAAAGGCGGAGAGGTTGGCGGCGATCGCGGTATCGGTGAGGTTCTTGGGGATGGTAAGAACGCGGTTGATGATGTGGATAACACCACCAGTGAAGTTGAGGTCCTAAACAGTCAGCAAAGGTCGCTGTCAGCGAGTCAATTGACTTACAGCCTTGGTGACGTTGGACTGCGCGCGGTAACCACTGTAGAAGCTGACAGTGTCGTTCATGGCCATGGCCTCAACACGCTGTCCACCAGTGACATTGGCGTATGTCATGTTGCTGAGCATCGTAGGGATGAAGGCGGGCATGTCCATCGCAGTGATGTTGCTGGCATAGTAGGTACCGTTCAGAACGTGGTACTGAAGGAGAGAAGCAACGGCGCTGGGGTCATTGGCAACCATGCGGGCAACCGCGGTATCCTTGAGGAGTTCCTTGAGAGCATCGTTGCTTGGAGCCAAGATGGTGACGTTCTTCAGACGGTTGAGTTGACGAAGAAGACCAGGTTGAGCGCTGATGAGGCCTGGACGGGTCAGCATACGAAGGGCAGAAGCACAAGGCTACATACCTCCAAGCTCAGAAAGGGTAGAGTTCTCAGACCCGAGAGCAGCAGTAAGGTTAGGGCGGCTCTGGGCAGTAGCCAGGCCCGACAGAGCAAGAGTGACAAGAGACTGCAGCTTCATTTTGATGTATTGTCTAGAGTTAATCTTGTGTAAACAACTAAGCAAAAAAGAAATCTGGGGGGAGCAGAGCTTTTGAACCCCCTCGAGAAACACATTCGACAAGTTCCGTTAGCTCTTGTAGCAGCATCCTCACCAATTGCCAAAGCTTCGCCCAGCACGAGCCTTGCCGGGACCAGTCTCGATGCAGAAGAAAGCAGAGTCAATGACATAGTCCAAGGCGCTTCTCGCGTCATCACTGGCTGGAATTGTGAGGTGTAGCTCAGCCCTCGCCAAGGCTCTTGTCTGAGCCGTGGACAAGGGCGGTTTGGAGCTGTCTGTGTTTGTTTGCGCGCCGCGTGCCGAAAAGCCGGGGAAGCTTCGCTTTGTTGTTTCGAAAGTTCACCAGTGAACAGGGTAGACGCGAACTCAATTGGACAGCGCATGGACTCCATTTGTTATTGTAACTAAGCCCTCGTATTAAGATTAGGAAAGCCGGTTTATCGGCCGGCCTGTAGACGTTGGAGGCAACCGACCGCGTAACAGACAACCTATACAGACGATAGCTTCCTTTAATGCCAGCAAGATCCGGAAAACGCCATAGGCTGAGCTCATTTCGGTCTGGGCTGTCAGCCGGATCCCCGCCTCCACTCGCCGATCGAGTATCGTGATATCGTCATAGACATTGATTAAGGTATCGCAACAGCCTAGTTTCAGCACAGCCAACAGTCGTTTTGACTCATGCTCAAATAAAATAAAGACGCTGCCAAGGGTTCGGCAGTGCTAGCGTTGCATTCCAGCTCTCTCATAGGATGCTCAAAATCTCCCTTCAGCTCTGTAAGTCGGCCAAGACTCCAAGGCAACGCCAAGGGAGAAAATGATGCTGGGATCCGAGAGTCAGCCAATGCATCGGCGAAAAATGGCCGATCATGCCAACGGTCTAGACTCTGGCGAAAGGTGCTGGCAGATGCCGATTGAGCTAGCTGCAGCTGTGATGAGGCAACACCGTATTGACTGGACAACTCATAGAGGAGGACCAAAAGGATCCGCATTCTCCAGCTTGACCCTCTTTGTCTCCCTTAATTCATCCCCAAATACTGTTCCATCCTCGTTGGCTGCTGCCTTCTTTTCTTTGCTCATGACTTGTTCTCGCCTCGCTCGTTGAAGGTTGACCAGGTTCGCTCGGTCAGGGTCGCGACATTTCTGCAATTTCTTTCGAAGTGGTTTCATCGCCTTGACGATCTCGGGCTACATCTATTAGCTTGGTTCATCTGACAGGCTATCGACATACCGTTCCCCAATAGTCCGTCATCCGCTCTGGGGGCTCCTCCTCGAGCATCTTTCGGCAGTTGTCAACAGCTCCAAGGATTTTATCTCGCATATTGGCAAATACCGATTCTTGGCTAGCATCGATGCCTTGACCAGGAGAAGGAATCAAAATGTCGAGCAATCCGTGATCCACCATGGAAATGGCCGCCATCATGATTTGACTGGGCGCATAGTGGAAATAGGCGTCCGTCACCAATGGACTGAACTTGAGAATATCGCGCGCCCGAGCATGTGCCTTGTTGATACGCGTCTCCTCGTTCGGTAGCCTCCTCCTCAGCTCCAGGATAGCACCCTCCAGCGCTCTGAAAGGGTGTCGCACGTCGAACGCAAAGCGAATTCCCTGGCAAAGAAGAAACTCGCCTGCGAGAATCTGTTCACCTGTCGTGTTTGGAAATTTCTCCGAGAAGGCATTGAGCTTGTAGAAGAAACCTTCAGCCTTGCATCCAAAGAAGAGTGATGTTTTGAGGAGATCGGTCGCTGGGTATGTCATGACCGAGTTGGTCACGTAGAATCGTCGCAGAAAGATTGCAGCTGTCGCCCGAATTTCGGTAGGAAGCTCGCAAAATTGCGCGGCGCGAATGAGTTCGACCGTGAAGAACTTGACGAGGCGGACTTCTTCATCGGGAGTGAGGAAGTCGGGTGGAGGATCTGTTGCGAGTCGAGGAGCGATTTGATCTCGAGCGAGCGAGTTTGTCTTTGCGCGTAGTTCTTGGAGATTCGCTGGCGTAAATGACCAGAGCCGAAACTGGCTTGATTGCCTGTAGCGCTCATCTTCGGTGGCCATGTTGATGATGATGCAGAACAAAGGGTTTCCTAATCATGAAGCTGCCTGTTGATTTCAAGATCACGTGACCTTATCTTATCGTCACGATGATTGTGATAAACCATCAAACATTCACATTAAACAGCATCAGCAGTTATATCCATACATCAAATCAATTCAGACGCAAATTGCGTTATGACTCTATTGTCCAAGTCAATCCAAACGCCAGCCATCCATTTAACCCAATTTCTCACGTTTGTCATCATACATCACAATCAATAACCCAGGTTTTCCCTTCTCGTAGGGGGAGGAGGCGGAGGCTTCTTGGCCCTGTTGGGAGGGGGTGGTGGTGGCTTCTTTCCAAGAGCCAATCCACTTGCGCTTCGACTCAAACTTCCATAGCTAGTTGCGGGGCTGGCAGTGCGGTGTTCCCAGTCGGGGCTACCGCTTCGGCTTGTTGAAACATCATCAGAGAATACATCGTCGTGTCGGCCGTACGAGCCGCCGTCTGTAGCAACCCGGGAGAGAGGAGCCCCTGGAACTCGAAGGTTGGCCAGTGGTGTAGCCGTTGAGGAGGAACGGCCTTCGAAGGTTGAGGCGCGTCCAATTGGGGGTCGTGCGGGTTGAGGAGGGGGAGGCGCAAGACGGCTTCCAGGGGAACGGTGAGGGATACGAGCGGGCTCTTGTTCGGCCTCTGGCTCTTCGTAGACGGCCTGATGTCGAGGTTCTTGCCAAGAACGAGCAGTGTTAGATCGGCTTCGACCACCGATCTTAGGAGCGGTCGTAGGTGAAGAAGCACCACCGACCCAGCTCTGACGAACGCGACGCAACTCCTCAGTGCAGCGCTCGTGGTAATCAAGCTCAGCGTCGAGGAATTGGGTTAGGGAAGTGATATTGTCGACCTCTGATTCCTTGATATCCTGCATACGACGAAGAACGTCCTCACTGGTCTCTTCAAATTTGGCCTTGTTCATTCGGACTTCTTCCTCGATGCGGAAATCGTCGCGGCGGGCCTTGGCTAATTTGTTTGTGCTGGCGTCGTAGGCGAGGCGTCGGTTTTCAAGCTTCTTGCGGGAGTTCTACTACGGTTAGCAGGTGAGTTGCATCTGAAGCGATTGACATACCTGATACTCTCGCATCATTGCCAGACTCCTCTCGAGATTGTCCAGCCAAGTAGCATTGGCGCAGTCGACGTAGGAATCTTGGATACCGGCAATCCGCTCGTTGGCGCGACCCAAGGACAAAAGGCAGTTCCCAAATTCGGATTCTTGCTCAAAGTCCTCGCCGTGAGTGGCCATAGTGCGTCCAAGATACGACATGGGAGTGCCACGCTCCTTGTCGTCCAGAAGCTCATTGCGACGAGACAACCACTTGACGTAGCTGCTCATGGACCGGTGCATTCTCTCCATCCCTAAAACCGGTTAGAAACGCTCACATGTGACTTTCGGGAGACAAACCGTCTTGTCGAAGAGTCATCTCGGTCTCGAGATTCTTGAACTCATCAGAATGGGCAGTTCGGGCCTCAGCGCCCATCTTCTCGCCGGCCCATTGAAAGGCTCGGTCGATCTTCTTTGTAAAATTCATATTGGCGATTCGTTTTCGTTATCAGTGTCAGGGTATCAGTCGGAACCAGTCCGGTACAGTTTTTCGCGGGGTCGTCTGGCGCCGTCGCTATTATGGAAGCAGAATTAGAACGAGGGGACAGAGAGACAGTTGCAGAAGAAAGAACGGTTGAGGAGCGAGAGACGGGGTAATGAATGATAACCCAGAGCACAGTAGCAAGGGGTACAAGAGGGATAGGATGGGGATGGGATGTTGGAAGCCAGGGTGGCGAACAGTTGGGGTGTATGAGATGGAAAAGGACACGACCTTAAAGGTCTCTGGATCCTTGAGCCTGGGCTGGTGATGCGACCTCACGGCTCAGGTCCATATGTGGATGGGGTGATCCTAGTGGTGTGGAGGTGAGGTCGGGGACGCCCAGCCATGCTTTAAGCGCAAGCCCCCTGAAAACGTACCAACCTACAGGACAGTACGGGCCTGAGCATGCAGTATCCGTAGCTTTAGCTTATCTTATCGGCCTTCGGTAAACGCCGCCGAAGATGAGCACCTCAAATGTCGCAGGAATTAGACCTCATTTTTATGAAACAACGCCCGAGCAAACAAAGCCAATTATTGAAACAGATAATTTTACCAGTGACGTGATATTGAGTCTGGAATCTCTGGTGATTCGGTCCTCACCTTGAGACAATAAAGACACGACGGTATCGTGGGCAAAGCTTGGACCCGGACTCGGCGTCCATGGGAAAACCCAGAAAGGCATGAGGAATCCGAGGCGAATCGACCCTAAAACTTTTTGCTTCAGGTACTTTCTACGGAGTAGTCTACAGTTCTCTTGGCTGGACTGGGCTGGAGTGGATGCTGGGCTAGGCGCTGCCGGCCATGGCGCGGTTAGCCATTTCATCGTATTATACAGTCAGAGTTTCGATCCCGTGATCTGCGTGATCTATCTTTGTACTGTACTCGTAATGAGTCTGATTGAGATGGATCCTCTCCTCTTGATACGAGTACGGATCGGTTCTGTAACCATGTACTGGCGTCTTGGTGGCCCGTGTCTCCTAATCACCCCTGAGACAGCGGCGCCAATGAACTGCGGTGCCGCTACACTAACAACGGGAACTGTCTCCGGCTGGGAAAGCCAAGATGGTGATCCCCACCCTAGATGTCCGTAGAAGATAGAGGGAACCGTACAGCGATGATTTGACCTGGATCTTTTCTGTTCAAGGTCCGTGACCAGGACATATATCTGTAAACTGCAACCCTATACCTCAAAATCACTATATCAAGTCAATGTGAGGTGTTGAACTGCCAGCTCTTCTCTGCCAGATCGACTACCCCCGAAGTTTCACCACGAAAACTCTGAAGGCTTCTTTCTTTAAGCATACCAGCTCCATAAACTAACCTTTCCGATCGAGGGGAACGACACCACCATTTTTACTCCCACTCACACCCACTTCTCTTGGTCTTGACAGCAGTGTCGGCCCGTTCAACCCCATCTCCAACCTCATATTTTCCCATCTCACGTTACCCTTGGACCTTGTTCGACCCCGCTCCCAAAGAGCCGCAGGACAGGCAAGTGATCGTTCAAGGTAAAGAGAGTCATCGTTATCTGTGGTCTGGTTCTAGAAACAGAACCCATCATTCAGTCTCCTAACCTCCAGCCTTGTTGGGAATAGTTCACCTTCTTGAACTGTGTGTCGCCTAAAAAGGCCTCGTTCTCTCGGCCCCTCAAAATCTACATCCGCTCCGCACTATCGGGGGATCCAGACCATTCCTCTAGCCGGTCCAACGACGAGCTTGCGTAATGCCTTCGCGGGGGAAAAGCGCAAGACATTATGTATGAGTTATAATCGGATACTGTGTGATTGTTACAGCTTTCCACCTGTCGATCCCATTCCCAAGGCGCGGTCTAAAACCGTCAGGTCTCCAATCGAAAAGCTTGGCCTTGAAGGACTGCGCTAAAGTAGGCTCGTTCGGTCGTTCCCTTGGTTCCCCGGAGTCCAATGGTTCGCTCGCGTGCGTGGGTAAAAAATAAAATATTGTTGGCGCGCGCCAGAGATTGACAGCATTGGCCAGTCCATATTTTCCTTCGAGGCAGTGCTTTTCCTGCAAGATCATCGTGCTCATTGCGATCCGCGTTGGTGAAACGCATATGTGCGCCATCTCGAGACAATTGCGTGGCATAGGTGATGTGATGCCGGTGGGATCAACGATCAATGTACCGAGTACTACGTGTCGCAAATCAAGGGTTGAGCAAGGATCAAACCCGTCAGCATCCCTTGTCTCATCTGGAAGGTCCCTCATCCAGTATCCAGTGCACTTCTGTAACTCGGTTATTTTCCGGTTACTGAATGTGAAGCTGGTTGGGTCACCTGAGATATTCTCCCACCAAACGTTGACCAACCCACGACTTAATATGGTTTCACTTGTAAATACAACGTTATCGCAATGGTATTATTGACCACTCGCTACAATCTTACTACATGCACTTTCCGCAGTATCCGCACTCTGCATCACACGCAGCGTAATCACTCTCTCCATCCGAAAGCGCCGCCATAAACTCCTCCCAGCATCCCGAGTCTTCCGGATCGACCTCTGCCTTGGTCTTGTTATCCAACCAAGCTTCCCATTGCTTCCTTACTGGTTCCGACAAGACCTCGCCCGCGTCTGGCAATTGCTTGCGAATCTCCAGAGAGCCGCCGTTGGACCAGACGATCTCCAGTTTACCATCGTTGGACGCGCGGACCCTGTCGATGACGAGGCGGAGGAGGGCAGCGAGACGCTTGAGCGATGGCTGGTTCAAATCTTGCCATTCGTCAATATCGGCTTTGATGTTCTTGATCTCAATGTTTTCATCTCTGAAGATTCCTCTTTCGTGGTAGGCGAGGAGGAACTGAGTGATTTGAGCGATCCACAAGCGTGGAAGTTGCTCACCAAGATGATCTTTTTCACGAGTCATTACTGATCGTGTCTTCAAGTCAAAGATGCTTTCTTGAGGGATAAATTCACCCCCGTCCTCGACTCGGAGATCGCCTTTGCCATCTGGTGGTGGTTCGGTAATGTCGAGACTTTGTACCTGAGTAAGTGCATCTCCCTTCGTAGTCTTGATGTTGGTTTGGGGGCTGGACGATCTAATGTACCCATCGCCTTCAAATCGGACCATGAGATCAAGACCGCCGAATTGATACGTAAGGATCCTCTGGTGAGACTTGGAGCGTTTAACTGCAGAGTCCCAGGTAGTGTACGCCTCAGGAAAGGTATGCCCGAACCCTCGAACGCCCTCGATTTTCTCCCTTGGCGAATTCTCTCTGCGAATGAGATGAACAGTTTCGCCAACCTTCTCGACGAGGATCCGAAACGAACGGTCTAAATCAACACCTCTAGCAAAGCGCAAAAGGTTGCCGATTGTGCTCCCGCATGCGACAATATCGACCGGGATGGGTTCGGGGTTCATCTTCATCACTGAGATGATGGTAGGTTCAAGAGGATGCTTAGGGTAAGACGCGGCATTCAGATCGCGATAGTAATCGCCAGAGTCTCTAGGTCGCTTGTTCGAGCCTTTGAGAGGTGTCCACCTGGGTGGTTGGCCTGCAGGCATTAGATGAGTCTTTTTAGAACAACGCACATACCTGGGATGATTATTTGCGGGGAGGATGAGCTGATCCAGTTGTAGGATGCAACTGTTTTGACTTTCTCTACATGTACACGAGCTTCATCACTGAGAAGACTCTCTCTGGTGATGCGCTCAATTACCTCTCCAAGTGGAGGTGCTGGTGTTGTGGTTGCCAACGCGGGCGATCGCCATGTGCCCGAAGTCGTTTGGCGTCGTCCATACATGGCGAGAGTGAAGTTTTAATGGATGATGCGATGATGGGAATGCTATGTCTCAAGATTGAGAGTGAAATGTGGTGGGTGAGAGGGAGAAGACAGTGAGAGGGAAGATGAACATGACAGCGGCTCAGCTTTTATCTTTGGGACCACCGTTCACCTATTCTTTAATTCAACAGGAGGCTGACCAGGCAAAAGTTAAGGATGCTATGACGGTGGCTGCCTGCTTGGTTGCATTAATTACACTTCGTCCATCCTTTGTTGGTTGCGACACAACGTTGGCCGGGTTTGCGACCGACATACAAGGCTGTGAAATAGGCATTGACCAAAAGTTGCCTCAAACAATATTGGAGCAACATCGAGCTTAGAGCGTTGAGTAAAACAATGCTACAATAATAGCATATGAAGAAGAGACTACCTAGTTTACTGATGAAATCAGTGCGATCAGGATGGATTTCGCTCATCTTGTCCCACCCCGCGACTTTCAGCTCCCTCGACCAAGGACGCAGGAGGCCGACCAATACTCCACAGCCTGGTTTGTAACAAATGAAAGCCCGTTCCTGTGTTGCCCCAAGTGGAAAAGTGAGGCTTTGTCGGCCCCATGCATTATGCTGGCCTGCGTTGGCCGTCGTGGCGATGCTGGTTGGACTCGAGGCAGACATCGCTGGTTTGCACTGTGATTCACTACAAAGGCTGCTCATGCTCACTTGTATTTGGTGAATTGTGCTCCTGGACAATTAAATTCTCATCTTCGTTCCGCTATCCATCCTCATCTCATTCTGTTCCGCCTTATCGTGTAGTGTTAGTGCATCTTGGACCATGGTTCTCGTCCCAGACACATCAGGAACTCGAGCGGCCAAGCTCATCAAGTCGTTTTGGGCTGTGACCAAAGGTAATCAACAAATTACCAACGCCCACTATGCCAAGTTATTCCTACAAGCCTGCCAGGCCTTCAGCGACAGATTTTCAGCAGTCAAATGCGTTGAAGTCCTCATCTCAAACGCTCCTGGCATCGCAGCTTTGGAGAGAGCTGTGCGGGTCGACTTGAGCCCAGAATTCATCAACTCTACGCCTTTGCCTTTTGTTCTCACCTTGTCGGACCCTGGGGTTGTCGCACTCAATAATGGCGGCTTTCTTCATCAGCTCTTGTCTGCGATCTTGGAGCCTGCGACATTCTGGAGTGCCTCTTTGGACGCGTATCTTAGTGACAAGCTCGATGTCGGTCTTGAAGCATTTGCATGGCTTTGCTTGCAGATTGTGTCTGACCGCGCCAGCTTCGATGCACACAAAGTCGCCGTGGAAGAGATGATGGAGCGTAAATCTCTTCTCACGTCTCAATCGCCCGAAGTCAGGAAGATTGCCTACCGCATTGAGAACGTCATCAAGATCTTTTCCCACCCTGGAGCGGTCGTCGGCGGTGTCAGACCTGGAGGACGCCACGACAATGACCATTCCGATTTCCGACAAATCTCTATCTATCCAACCTCTGACGAGCTCTTGTCGACTGATCCCCCGTATCTCCAGCGACTTGCTGATGTGTTTGATACGTCCATGGACACCAGAAGCCAAAGTTACCGTGATTGGCTCTTTCGCCTTCTCCGCGAGGACATGCTGTCTGAGCTCCGGGAAGATCTTCAAGTCGCCACAGGCCAGAGGAAGAGTAACCGCCGGCCTGTCGCACTGGGTCAATTGAGGCTGATAGAGATCAAGAACGACCCTGGTGTTGACACCCGTACCATGCCGCCATATACCCTCTACGCCGCTTGCAATCAAGGTGTCAATTTCCCACGCAATGTATCCCAGAGTGGAAAGAAAGCCTACATCGCCAATACCAAGCATTTCATGAAGCATGACTCATTTGGCGCACTCTGCTGTAACGGTTCAGTCATCGCTTTTGGGTCGCTTGTCAGAGATGTCGAAAACCTCCTCAAGACACCACCTGTTGTCGGCTTCAGATTCACGGACGATTCTGGTCTCAAGCATGCCCTGACAGCGCTGCAAAGTCCACGTAGAGACCAAATGAAGTTTCTGATCGTGGACACTGCAACGTTCGCTTATGAACCAATTCTTAAACGACTGAAAACTATCGGGGAGTTGTCTCTCGAGCCTCAATTGATCGATCCTGGGCAACCTTCCCATGACGGTTCAAGATCGACAAAACTGGACCCCTTCCTGAAACAGATGGAGAGTGCTTTTGAGGCAGGGCTTAGGGTTAAGATGCCTACGAGTCTGCGGCTCAAGAAGGCCATCTATCTCCAAGACGCTCAACTCAACTCTTTCATTCACGGCTTGAGCCGCGATCTGGCTTTGATTCAAGGCCCTCCCGGCACAGGCAAGTCGTTCCTGGGTGCGCTCATTCTTTTGACCATCCTACGATTGACTAACTCTCGTGTACTCGTTCTGAGTTATACGAATCACGCTCTCGACCAGTTTTTGGAGGATTTGATGGATATTGGTGTCAGTGCAGATCAGATGGTCCGTCTTGGATCCAAGTGCACCGAAGCCACCAAACCCACTCTTTTGAGAGAGTATGATGGCCAGAAGAGATTCTGGTTGACCATGGAGGAGAGAAATATCCTCAATGCTCTTCGCGTTGAAGAAAGTGGACTCAACACGGAGCTTCAGGAGTGTAGCAGAAAGCTCGCAGGACGGGATACTCACCCGGTCGACATTCTCGAATATCTTGAGTTCTCTGACACTTTTACATCCGCGTGGGCTGCTTTCCAGGTTCCAGACGACGATGGCTTCCAAATGGTGGATTCTCATGGCAAAGCTATGGAATCCGAAACCATCTACGACTATTGGCTTCGTGGTGGCAATGTTAATCAAATGGGAAGCCTGGGCGCCTCTTTGGATCCATCGGCCCTTGCAGTGTGGGAAGTTACGGACGATGTAAGGAAGCAACTTCATGGAATGTGGTCTGAGACGGTTCGAGAAGAACAAATCATCAATTTTGTTGACCTCAACAAGAAATACAACGACATCAAGACCAGAGTCAAGAGCATCCTCGATGAGCGCGGACGAAGAGTGCTCAAAGACAAGCGTATCATTGGATCCACGACTACGGCTGCGGCGATGTATCAATCTATTATCGAGACAGCCAATCCGGATGTCATTCTCGTGGAAGAGGCAGGCGAAATTCTCGAAGCACATATCATCACCGCCATGAGTCCTTCAGTCAAACAACTGATTCTGATCGGCGATCACAAACAGCTCAGGCCTAAGGTCAACAACTACAAGTTGACCAAGGAGAAGGGCGAAGGGTTTGACCTGAACGTGTCCCTGTTCGAGAGACTTGTTGGCCAGGGTCGGGAATTCAAAGCCCTAGAGGAGCAACATCGCAGCCATCCAGACATCTCGCAGTATCCTCGTATGCTTGCTTACCCTGAACTCAAAGACATGCCCTCAACATTCGATCGCGCTCCAATTCGCGGACTGAGGAGTCGAGTGACATTTGTCCATCATGAACAACCCGAGGATACCATGCAGGATGTGAATGAGCGTCGGGACCCAACAGCCAAAGCCAGCAGGAGAAACCTTCACGAGGCGTTGATGGTTCTCAAGATGGTCCGATTTCTTTCACAAAACGGATACAAGACTGAAAACATGGTTGTGCTTACGCCCTATCTCGGCCAGTTGTTTTTGCTAAAGGAGACACTTGACAAAGAAACCGATAGTTACCTCAACGATTTGGACTCGCATGACCTAGTGCGAGCAGGACTAATGACACCAGCGGCAGCCAAGGTCGACAAGAAGTCACTTCGTCTGTCGACTATTGGTAAGTACAATGCCACTCATGAGTTCCAACTCTGACAGGTATAGACAATTATCAAGGAGAAGAATGTGACATCGTCATCGTTTCCTTAACACGCAGCAACGCATCTGGAGACATCGGTTTTCTCTATGCTCGCGAGCGACTGGTCGTCCTGCTATCCAGAGCGCGTAACGGTATGATCCTGTTTGGCAACATGGAGACGTTTATGAAGAGTAAGAAAGGGGGAGAGATGTGGACACAGTACTTTGACGCATTGAAGAAGAATGAATCTCTGTTTGACGGCGTTCCGGTTCATTGCGAGCGTCATCCACAGACATCCATGCTGTTAAAGTCACCGAAAGACTTTGACACGAAGTGCCCTGATGGGGGATGCGCCGAGCCTTGGTAAGTGATCCAACTCAGACCCAGCCCTTATGAATTCTTTTCGATTCTTTTGAAGACGCTGTCTCAAATTCGCCTAACACGTATAGTTACGCCCCTTTGAGCTGCGGAAAGCACAAATGCCAGCGTCGTTGTCATCGAGTTCAAGATCACTCAAAGATCGTATGCTTCGAGAAAGTCGAGCAAACTTGCAGCAGAGGACACAGAATCAAGGTTCCCTGCGGCGACAAATCCAAAAGTTGCACGGTATGCACACGAGAGGATGAAGATAACCGTCGACGCATTCAACGAGACCTGGATATGGAGAGAAGGCGACAAGAGCGGCAAGATAAATACCGACTGGAGTTACAAGAGATCAAAGATGAGATTGATCATCATCATCGAGCCATAAAAGATGTATACGAGGAAAAACAACAGGAAGATGAGCTGAAGCAGAAGAAGGAAGAGCTCGAGTCACTTCGTCAAGCTAAAGCTAATCAGAAGAAGATCAAGGCAACAAAGAAGAATACTCAGCCACCCCAGTCTCCACCTCAGTTTGATGCCATATCAAACGCTGCCAATGAATGGCAGAACATGAAAGAGGTCGACGGTGCTCGCAGCGCAGCTCTAGACAAACTGATGGGGATGATTGGCTTGGAATCGGTCAAAGACCAATTTTTGTCAATCAAGTCGTCGGTTGATACCAAACTACGTCAAGGCTTCTCCCTTTCAGATGAGAGATTCAGCAGTGCTTTGCTTGGGAATCCTGGAGCTGGTGAGTTGATTTCAAATATGGGAAGCATGGGGCTAACTTCTATAAAGGTAAAACGACCATAGCCAGAATTTACGCAGAGTTCCTCAGTTCTGTAGGAGCAATCGCAGGAAACTCGTTCGAGGAAGTGACCGGCTCAAAACTTGCCAACATGGGCGTTCCTGGCTGCGGGAACCTACTTGAGAAGATCAACAACGCCGGCGGTGGGTGTGTCTTTATTGACGAAGCATATCAGCTCACGTCTGGGAACAGTCCAGGTGGTAAGGCTGTGCTTGATTTCCTGCTCGCAGAAGTTGAGAACCAACGTGGCAAGATCGTCTTCGTTTTGGCCGGCTACAGCAAAGAGATGGAGTCTTTCTTCTCGCACAACCCTGGAATTCCCAGCCGTTTCCCTATCGAGATGAAGTTTGAGGACTATACGGACGAAGAACTCCTGCGGATTCTGCAGTTGCAAATTCATCGCAAGTTCAATGGAAAGATGGCTGTTGAGCAAGGCGTTGATGGGCTTTTCTGCCGAATCGCTTCACGCCGAATTGGTCATGGCCGGGGGAAAAACGGGTTTGGCAACGCTCGTGCCGTGGAGAATTATCTCTCAGTGATTATGAATCGACAAGGAGCGCGAATCCGGAGAGATCGTCGAGCCGGAACAACGCCGAATGATTTGCTTCTGACCCAGGAAGACATCATCGGACCTGAACCATCCCAAGCATTGACCAAGAGCCATGCTTATCGCGAGCTTGAATGTCTCACTGGTCTCCAAGAAGTCAAGGAAGCACTCAAAATGTTCATGGATACTCTCAGGACGAATTTCGAGCGTGAGCTCGCAGAGCAGCCACTGGTCGAGTTCTCCCTCAACAAGGTATTCCTAGGATCGCCTGGTACCGGCAAAACGACCGTTGCAAAACTTTACGGCCAGATCCTCAAAGATCTTGGCCTTTTGTCTAACGGCGAGCTTGTAGTGAGGAATCCGGCTGATTTTGTCGGTGCCGCTCTTGGTCAGTCTGAGGCACAGACGAAAGGAATTCTCGCGGCAACAGTTGGCAAGGTGCTTGTAATCGACGAAGCATACGGACTCTTTGGTGGTGGAGCCAATGGCGCTGTCATTGACCCATACAAGGCGGCTGTTGTCGACACTATCGTGGCCGAGGTTCAAAGCGTGCCCGGAGAGGATCGATGCGTGCTGCTTCTTGGCTACAAGGAACAGATGGAGGAAATGTTCCAGAACGTCAATCCTGGTTTGAGTCGGCGCTTTCCTTTATCTTCTGCTTTCGTCTTTGAAGACTTTGATGACCCAGCCTTGGCAAAGATTCTGAATCTCAAGCTTGGAAAGTCAGGCTTCAGAGCAACGGACAAGGCTAAGGCTGTGGCTCTGGATGTCCTCCGTCGTGCGCGAAACCGCCCCAACTTTGGAAATGCTGGCGAGATCGACATCCTTCTCGATAGAGCCAAAGCAAGCCATCAGAAACGTGTTTCATCTGGTCGCGTCAAGAGACATGGTACTTTGGAAGCAGTCGACTTTGATGAAGAGTGTGATCGCGCTGAGAAGGGCGACACCGACATCACGAAACTCTTTGCGGGCGACGTCGGCCGGGAAGGTCTCGTATCCGTGCTACAAGGATACCAGAAACGCGTCCGTGAGGCTAAACGACTCGAAATCGACCCAGAAATCCCATTCAACTTCTTGTTCCGTGGCCCACCGGGAACAGGCAAGACAACAGTAGCACGCAAGATGGGCAAAGTGTACTACGATATGGGGTTCTTGGCTAGCACGGATGTCATTGAAGTGTCTGCAACTGAACTCATCGGCCAGTGGGTCGGCCACACTGGACCCAAAGTGCAGCAACTTCTTGAAAGGGCATTAGGACGCGTGCTTTTTATCGATGAAGCTTATCGTTTGGCGTCTGAGAGTTTGTTTGCCAGAGAGGCGGTTGATGAACTTGTGGATTGCGTGACAAAGCCAAAATACTACGGGAAGCTGATCATCATTTTGGCTGGATATGTCCAAGACATCAACACTCTTCTGGGGATTAATCCAGGCATGTCAAGTCGCTTCCCAGAGAGTATCGACTTCGATCCTCTTACTCCTGCTAGTTGCGTTGAATTGCTCAAAACTCAACTGCAAGCCATCAAAGAGAAGGTCAAGAAAAGTATAGCCATGGATCTTTCGTGCTTGGAATATCCAGAGGAAGTATTTTCCAAAGAGTTGACCGACAAGTTCCAAACTCTCTCTAAGCAAGATAGCTGGGCCAATGCGAGAGACGTCAAGGAGTTGGCAAAGAAGATATTTCACAAGTTTGACCTCTCTTCAAAGACTTTCATGCTCACCGAAGGACTTATCCTTAGTTCCCTTGACAAGACGATAGCTGAGCGTCGTGGTCGCATGAGCAACAAGAAGCCAAATACAGCGGTAGAGATCGCCAAGGCACTCGTCGATGTGCCTACCTTCAAGCAACCTAACACTACGACAAACACGACGATGGCTACCGAGGAGGAAGAGGAAGGGGCTACAGATGACACTGCTGGTGCCAATTTGGCTGCTGGCATCCGAGATGCAGGAGTCAGTGATGCAGTATGGGATCAGCTTCAAAGGGACAAGGAGAAAGAAGCCCAAGACGAAGAAGAGTTTCGTCGTCTGAAGAAGGCTCAGCAGAATGCAAAGGATGCTGACAGAGAGAGAATTGTGCGTGAGATCTTGGCTGAAGAAGAGAAGCGTAAGGAAATTGCAGCACGGAAAGCAAAGTTGATGCACTTGGGAATTTGCCCAGTAGGATACCAATGGATCAAGCAGAGTGGAGGTTATCGTTGTGCGGGAGGCTCGCATTGGTTGCCTGATGAGATGGTAGATAGGATGTAAGGATGGGATTAGGTCAGTACGCACGATCCTCAAGATAAGGGCTCAGACCACACACATTACGTATAGGGTGCTAGACCTAGGAGGACACTTGAGTCTATGCAGAGTATTTCATTCCTTAAAAGCAAATATCAGTTCAGACGTGATGGTTCACTGTCCAGCAAGGAGAGTGCTTCCGAGAATAGTTGTATTGAATTGAGATTTCCGTTTGGGTAGCCCATTGAGTTGTGCATTTGGATATGCGCATCTGCAGATGTTTACAGTCGTCTCCTAGAATCATGACCTCGACTTGGGACGGGATCAAGGCATCTGGTCAGTCTCCTCCAGTAGCAGGCCCGAAGGAGATGGTATTTTCTAATAACCTCCGTAACTCTAAGTGCAGCTCATGAGATCCGTCTGAAGGGTATATGTAGTGAAATACAGTTCACATGAGGAGAGAGGGACCAACTGAGCCTCTGCTGTTGCACGTTGAATGAGTACTAGTTCGCAATAGTTAACTTGTGCTAAGCTTAATTTAGACCCTGAGACTCCCTAGCCTCTGTGCGATAGTCCGTTCCCTCTGATAATTCCCCTTGAATGTTACCACTTTCGCCTCGCCTTCACATATTTCCACCTTCACTTGACTCTCCATTTATTTGTGCTATCTCCAAGTTTCTGTCTCAACAAGCTTAATAGTTATTGGCGCTATAGATTGTTTGTAAAGCAGACGCCTCGTTTCATCTTGTCTGTCCATCCGCGTTAACAATGTTAGCAATGATTGCTAGGACGGATTACTACCCAAGTACAAGCAGCCTTCTTTTGAACTTCAGCCCCAGAGATGCGTGAAAGGCAATCATGAGATCGTCATACTGTTGTTACTCCTGGTGCAATGTCGGATTATCACTTTCTTTGGGCATAGGGACGAACAACCAGGAAATAGCTGTGGCTACTAAAAGCGCACAAAGAACAGGTTGCAAGATCTTCACACCTGCGCTGGCTGCCACAAGACCAGTAATTATGGGAAACATACAGCCACCAAGCTGTGCGAACACAAAGACAAATGCCAAAGCTGTAGATTGAATGCGAGGGTTGAACAACTTAGAGCCAACCGATATGCCCTGCTTCTGTTAGCTCAGTCAGTCAGTCATGCATGACTACAAACTACTTACTGTAGCAAAGTATGGCCCCATGAAGAAACCAAGGAGACTGATGGCGATGGAAGCAGCGATGATGTTTGGAACGCTAGATCGTTTAGGAACGGTTGTGGGACCGGGAATATATACGGGACTTACAGCCAGAACAAAAGTTGCAAACCAATACTGATGATCGTGAAACCGAAAATCATCCGACGAATACCAAATCGATGCGTAGGTTCAGCAAGAAACAGCCTTCCAAGCAATGATCCTCCACTGAATCCTGCGGGCACAAAGCCCATCTGGTTGATATCACCGTTGCGAACATCAACCAAATACTCAACAACCCACCCACTGGCGGTGAGAGTGGCACCAAGAAAGAAGAAGAAGAAAAGACTGATGAGCCAAACATTCTTGTTCTTGAGCGTTTCCTTCATCAACAGGAATGCATCCTCGTTTCTGGATGCAGGCGACTGATCAGCTTCCAGCGTCCGTTCGGTGGGCTGTTGCTTTTTCTTGAGCCTCAGAGTATCCCAGAATGCATAAACAACCAATGCGACGTTGATGACGCCAATTCCGAGTGGAAATGTGTAAAACAAATACCACCTTGAAGTACTTCCAGCTGACGCAACACCTGTGGCGACAAATGGTCCTACCAGACACCCAGCCATATACATGGCGTGGATGAAGGCAAGCCATCGGTGTGAACTCTTTATCCCAGCGACAAAGGTATTCCCATGAGTGTCTTGGTAGGCCTGCCCTAGGCTCGCTAGCCAAAAGGTCACAGCAAAGAGCGCGAAAGGCGGTTTCCATGCCCGAAGAGCATGAGCGATAACCTGCAGAACGGCTCCAAGTGCAAGCATCATGCCGAGGTCAAAGACTTGGCAAAGATGAGTATTAGACAAAGCACCGGAAAACCATCCCATGAAATTCGCGCCGTAGCTGTTCTCGTTAGCTTGGCTTCGCGAAGCTGTGCCGTCACTCACACTGAAGAGACGATGGCCGTGGTGACATCATAATCTCGGATGATATGGGGAACCAAAGCTCCTATACTCCCATCATTGACTCCAGCAACAAAAAAGGAGAATCCAGCACTGAAGACTTTGAGCAGTTCCGCTGTAGTCGGCTTATTGGAGGAATGCGGAGGCTCTGTGTCGTTGTCCGAGTTGCATGTTGGATCTTCTAGACTACGAAGCTCAAAGGCCGCAGCGTCTCTTGTCTCAGTTTGTATTGTTGTTGTTGCCATCTTCAGTACCTTTGGGGAGCATTGAAAGGTTCGAGTTACGAGGGGCGCTGGCCGTGTATTTATCCATTGCCTCGATCCTTGGATCGGGAAATAATCGGATGTTTGCCGGGTGGTCAACGCCAAGCGCGTACGGTAGCGAACGTACCACAAAGAGAGGTTAACTCATTCTAGTGCATGTTAATTCCAGTGTAGACAATAGTTTAGCAAGGCCACCGTAATCTAATTCCTGGGTTAGGACTAGTTTTTGAGCACCACTTTCTTGGACAATTCCCCCATTTGGTAATACTTCCAGCGCGAGATCATCTGCTGATCTCGGGATTCCGGACCGAGCTGGCTGAACGCCGGGGGAGATGCCTGTCAACGTTGCAGCGTCTGCGTTATATCCGGAGAAACTGTTAATATTGTCATCGCTTCTACGTTTAATTGTCAACCCAGGCTGCATAATGCCCAATGACACTCCAGCCTGCCCTGTCATTCCTTTCACGGAATACAAGAGTTTATCTCACGACACCCTTTCACTTGAAGGATTTTTACCTGATCGCGCTCGAAATGCGGCACACTTGCCGTCGTTCGTACCTGACCTAAACCACAGATACGTTAGGAGGGCAAAGTATCCCCAGCGCCATTCGTTACCTGTAAGCAATCATGGCTATGGGAGAAATGGCTACTATTTTCAACCATCTGTCTTCGATAACTATGACACGATCCAAATTGCAAATTGCAAATTGTGGTTTAGTGTCGATTGTCACGGAAGATCTCTTTTAGCTCTTGCGCTAAATACCCCCTGCCTATTTCAGTGAAGAAATGTGCTAGTTCTCGTTGGAAGCCGATAAGATCTGGGGATACGAGAATGTTACCTTGAGTAGGTAACTGATTGAAACCACTTTCCTTGCACAGGCACGGGGTAAGTCATGGGGCAGCCCAATCACGAGTTTGATCAAATGACGTAGCCAAACCCATGACATTATGTTCCACCTCCGCGTTTGAGTGATTTGGCAGAAATAAAACGACAGTTGCTCATGCGGAGACAAGGCCAACGGTTAAGACAATCAAAATTGAGGAAACGGCGCGTTTGATTGGTGGTTGCATATCGGAGGGCACTTTTTCCGCCAACCCCCTGTTTGTGGTGGCTCCACTATAGCCACGTCAAAGGCTCTTGTCGGTGAGTCGTGAGTCTTGCAACCCGACCCAGGTCTCATCTGGGGATTCACAAAACACCATTCCGATGCAACTACTGCGTGGCGATCGTGGAGATACCAGCAGCACTTCTTCCAGGAGCTATGGAGGCTTCGGGCCTTCAGAGCCCCGGCTCTTCGAGTTCAGCGAGCGGGGTCGTTCTGTAGCGCCGAGATGTATCGAGATGTCCAAGCAGCATCCCGAAGAGTTCCTCAACTACCTCCAGCAGGCATGGAAACGCGACAAGATCTACGCAAAGGAGAATCCAGACTCCATGTTCGACATCAAGGCCATCAGAGTCCTCTGTCAAGACGGAAAGTACAGGCCTTTGGGGAACTCGTATATCCCGCTGCCCAAGCTGCATTACCTCCGGAATCGATATATGCTGGAAGGCGAACCTTTTCCATTTCTCAGACTTGATCCGCCCATTAGGTCTGAAGGGGGTTTTGGACAGTGGCGGTGTCTCAGGGCTTTCGCCAAATATCATGACGATCTAGACTTCTTCCTCGAAATGTTGATACGAGTTCGACGATCAAAAGCATCAACTGTTGAGTTTCCACGTCGAATTTTGGAGTTATATCTTCGAATCCAAGCCGAGTGTGAAGACTCAAAAGATCCACAGGCGAGTCAACAAAAAGTCAGGTATGGACGATCTTCCGTTGCAACATCATGATGCTGACATAACCAGGCACACATTCGAGAAGGAGCAGCTGGTCTATGTCCATCCAATATGGAGACCTCTGAGTGAATGCTTGTTAGACGACATGTGCGAGATATCGAGCACCCTCTCGAAGTCGCCCGTCTTTCCGGTCCCATCGGATTGGGACGCCAGCAAGTCAGAGCTTGTGTCACTCAGAGAGTTCTACACACAGACATTACAGCTTGAAAACGCCAGCTACCGGACAATCGTGGACGTGTTGGAAAGGCGTGACTTTGATGCAGAACTCGATCCTGCAGATCTTTGGCTGACAGATGAGCTGTACCGAGCTTTGGATAAAATGAGGCACGACATCTCACCTGAGGAGGCTGCTGATCTCAAGTAAGTCAATTTCTGCTCATGTCGTCCATGCTGCTAACAATTTGGCAAGATCCTCCTTCGCTGAGAAGGCCATCATCGCCGTGGCTCCTGGTGAAACTGTGGCCTGGATCAACTCGAGCGATTGTTCATGGTCCCCGAAACTCGACAGTCCGGATGTCAATGATTTGAGCAAACACTACCCCGAGTTACACGACTTCTTCGTCAAATTCCTCGACGTGGAACAGAACGATTCAGGCCTGATCTTCGACACGTTAATGAACGTATCATCGCTGAGCCCCGACTGCTCGCGTGACGACACAGCCAGGGGCCTTCTGGTCGCAGTCAGTCAAAGGATACCAGAATACGGTCACATCTTCGACAAAGAGAGATTCTCACACAGTAATGTCTTCCCTGTGTCGACTTCAGATGGTGTTTTGCTGTGTGCTTCAAGTATGGAGTTTTCAATCGCCGACCGCCAGAATTTGAAAGAGGCCTTCACTGGGAAGCTCAACCTATTAGACTTCGATCCGAAGACCATCTGGATGCTCGACAACCTGCTAGTCTGGGCTGGTCTTGACCAACGTTATCTATCTCGCCATGTTGAGGACCAAGGGCCCGCCGACGAGAACTTCAAATCAATCGAGGTACCAGATGAACTTTCATCAAAGGCCGATCACCTCCTACGGTAAGAACCTTCCGACTCTTTCTAGTCCGTTCTAACTCTGATAGGATCGCTGTTCACTTCCGAAGCCCCAGAACAACCACACCAAAAGCGATATCGTGGTTGCGGGAAACCCTGGAACACTCCGAAGTCCGCCTTGCATCCGGCTTTCAATCACAACTCGTCTACCGCTCCGGCAGCGCTGAAATAACCGCTGTGAATCCCATAGGTGGCCTCGATGTTAAAGACACTGTCGGACTTGTTGTCTACGCCGATGACGAGAACTGGGAGATTCTGAAACAGACTATCCTCCCGCGTCGTCTGCTTGAATGGATGATGACCGATCCCAACACAAATGTCATTGCAGCAGTGCCTGAACAGGCTGTGAGCCTCATCAGAAGTGTTCTGAACGTTTCAAACGGTCGCGAACATGTCATTCCAAAGATTCTCGATGCTGAAGGCATAGTGGACTTGGAATTGTTACAAGCTTCGCCTTACTGGCGTGTAAATAGGTGAGCAGTTTGAGTCCATGAAATGGAGATTTTCTAACCATGTTAAGTGAACGTACCCCAGATGCGACTATCAGCGCATCAAAAGCAGACACGTTCCCGCCCGCGAAGACCCTGGACGATCCAGCGCCATCGCCCTCGGACCCGTCACCAGCATATACCAAAGGAGACTCAACCTACACCAGAGGAGACACCAAAGGAGAACCAGCCTACAGCAAGGAAGACCCAAACAGCAACGCGCAGAAGGAACCGCTCCAAGAGAGACTCCCGGTTTCAAAACGAGGCCTGGAAAGGCGTCACTCAGAGAAACCGACTTGGGAGCCAGAATTTGCCGCAACTGAAGCCACATTAGTGGACTTTTCAGGCGAAGACGTATACGGCATAGATTGATAGACGACACGATTATGAGATAATTGAATTATGTTGGGAAACCACGGATATATGGATGACGGGTGATTAGATTAGTATGTGAAAATGAATAGTATAGACCTATGATACTCTACTCTACCTACAAGTCAAATTTGAATTGTTTAGAAAGTGCCTGAAATATGAGGATAGCTATAATAAAAGTACACGATAAAGACCCTTGAAACCAGGAAGGAAGGAAATCGCATCGCAGAAAGAGTATGTTTAAAGGTAAGATGAGATAATTGTAGAAAGTATCAAGTTGCCTTGAAGTATATAGAGGTTGTAAAACGTCAAAGATATCAACATTAGACTATACATATGTTAAGATTATTATACGATACATCAGGGGGCGCTCGAACTCCGGTATATTTGTCATCTTCAGTAGTACATGTGGACCTGCTTGAAACCTATAGTTCTGGTGTGATATCAGCTGCCACGCTCTTGTCTTATTTTGCTTCTGTCAATTTGCTATGGCTACCACTTTACCTTCTTTTCATAGTTGCAATCGAACAGGCCCGTGCCCCATCAACACTGATGCTGCCAAAAACGTCTCTTCTGGTGCCTCGAAGGTCGAGAGATTAGTACCGACGTGCTCGAAGATGCTGCTGTTCCAGAAGGGCCTCGTGAATCTTACAGCACTTGATGGCCATGGACACCTAGACCTTTCATTACTGTTCCACGTTCATATCTTAGCGCATCCTACCTTTTGAGAATAGCTTGAGTATCTTATATGAATGGCTTAGCTGTGCATGTCAGAACCATGCCTGTCCTCCGCTTACCACGTTTTACTTGTCGATCAGCTCATCTCTCCCTACCATTATGGACACCTCCGATCTCCTATCGTTTTCTCTCCCCTTTGATTAGCTTTACCGGCCATTCGCTGAAGCTACTTTCTATCACCTTTGGCTGACTCTCTAGTTTTCCAGCACTTTCTCCGCAACGCCTCGAATGATGTGATAGTCGTCTCACGATAATTTGGCATCGCCTCCACCAGGAATTCGTTTAAATGAACCTGGGAAGGACTTTTCATTGGAGGTTAATTTATCTGCAGCCATTCGCGTGTATTGGGTTAGACTCTCGACTATATCCCCAGCTGTTCCTTATCGCAATACATTGGTTTGTCCTCTTATATCTCTTCAAGGTCGCCATTTTGCCAAGGCTTCCTAGGCCCGGAACCCAATCCCGACCTGGCTGTCCAATTTGTGATACTGAAACCGGGCTCATCGTCTACCAAGAGAGTCAAAGTAGTGTTGGTTTAGCGTCTGTATAAGTACCCGCGTAAGTCTTCTCAGCTTCGTTCTTGACGGCTTCTTCAACAGCCGGCAGTTCCTAGCAGGTACAATAAGCAAGAATATACCATGTTCCCACAATTTAAGCAACATACTATCTTGTTTGCGGAGTATACAGTGACCAACTCTAACCTTAACTTCCATTATGCATCACGGGCGGATTTAACAGGACGCCTTGCAAAAGTACGTATCCTGCCAAGCTAACAAGAAAAGCAAAGGATGACTTTACGGAGCCAAATGACCAACAGTGATGTATGTCCGCACACCACCTAAAAAGGCGCCTATAAAACTCTATTTGATTAATATGTTCCTGTACACCAAAGGATAATACAATGACCCAGATACGGTATACTCGTTGCATTAATCAACTTGTTAGCGTCTGTGCTTGTGCTTCTTCATAGGCCAATTGACGTAATCACGTGTACGTCAGCAGCGGTAACTCCAGGCATCTATGATTCGCGAGAGTTGCACCTTTCAACTTTTCAGATCCCGCCCCAATATCCCCCCATTACTTGTGAATATCACTACTTCTCATCACTTCAATGGATGCAGCTTCAGTGATCCCCAAATTCGTTGTCGACCTCTCTCAACCACCCGAAACTCGTTACGCCCATATCGTTCCGCACTTCCAAGACTCCGTGACCGCGTGCAACCTCCCCTCCCTGTTCGATGAACTGCTCGACACTATCGCGGGGCCTTACTTTGGTAAAACTCTGGCTACGCTTGCGCGCTTTACCCTGCGACGCGTCCACTCCGCAGAAGAGACGGCTGAATTGGCCGGCATCTCACAAGCGATCAGCATCCCAATACATATTCTCGTAGCCTTCAACGTTCTGTTGGACCTTTTGCTAGGATGCACAAGTGGTGGTGTGCGCACTCTGGACCCGCACTCTACCGGACAAGCGACCCGCATGCTGCACTTTCGCACGCTGGACTGGGGAATGGAACGACTGCGACAGATCATCGTTGAGCTCGACTTCGTACGCTTTACTGGAGGTCCCGTTATCGCCACGACAGTCACCTATCTCGGCTACGTTGGGGTATTGACGGGCGTGAGAACAGGGCTGAGCATGAGTTTGAACTTCCGCCCACACCACGCGCAAGACACAGCCCGGCAAAAATTCTCTTTTCGATGGAACCAGATGATGGTAGTTCTTGGGTACAGACAATCCATCTCGAGTACGCTACGAGATATCCTCTTGGATACGACTCCAGATTCAGAACTCCAGCCAGAAAAGTCACAAGAGACTGATATCATCAGTCCCGACTCAAACAAGCTCTCTGACCAATACGTACAGCAAGTATTGACGAGACTTTCGACATCCGACTCAACCGCCGCATATCTCATTCTCTGTCAACCATATCGCGTGTACGTCGTTGAGAAAGACCACCGAAGCGCAATGATCCGCCAGTCCGACAGCTTTCTTACTGCCTACAACCATGACGCTAAGGACGAAGAGGATCCTTCCCGCTTGCAGGAAGCCGCAGCCACGCTGGCCGAAGGCGATGATGCAACCGGCATGGCAGACATCGTGGGCCTGTCACTGAACAGAAAGAATCATCTTCAAGAACAATGGCAGAAAAGAGTCCGTGTTTGTCGAAGGAAATATAAGCAACGGAGTGATGTTGTAACACCCCCCGATGTGATTGGCTTTTTGGAAGACGATGAGATTAGCAATGTTGAGACGCACTATGCAGTCATTATGGATCCAAAGGAAGGCAAGGTGATATGGCGGAGACAATATCAGGTTGAGAGTGAAGAGAGTGATGTGAGTTCGTAGACAACCGTGGAGGAAGCCTGTATCGCCCAGATGTGTGGAATTGCTGAGTTTGATTATATCCTATACACTATTCAGTAGACTTATATGACCAATGTTTGACTGATACAATTATTTGGTGCCATCACCAGCATCTTGCGATCGCCTAAAGACAAGGTTATTGGTCTGTTTTTCCTTTGAAAGCATGCGAGCGTAGACTATGGTGAAGACTATCGCTTGGGTGATGCCGCTCGAGCCGGTGATATGTGGAATGCGATGCAACAAGCTGGGTGACGGAGGAAGGCGAGTGCCATTGCAGATTACGGTCTTTATACTCAAAACGGAAGATCGATCGAATATGCGATTCAGATTGGCTCAGTGGTCCGCCGTATGGGAGGGAGTACGATGGGGTTATAAGTGGTATCAAATCGATGCAGATATAATTATGCTAATATAGAGATTCAAACTCCGCAAGAGACTATGAACCGACGAAGTATACAGCAGCCGCAAAGTACCTAAATAGCCATGGCAGCGATGATGCCAGCAATACCAGCAACTCCGAGGATATCGGCGCCCATGGTAGGAGCAGCGGCCTTGGAGGACTTGGTGGAAGCGGTCTGGCTGGCCTTGGCGGTACGGGTCGATGTCTTGGTAGTGGTGGAGTGGTGGCCGGTCCTATTTGGGTCAGTGTCAGGGCAGCGGTCTTGTAAGGCGGTTGAGAACATACTTGGTGGAAGTGGTGGTCTCGGTGGTGCTTGAAGCGGCCAGGACAGGGGCGGCGACGAGAGCAGCGGCGAGGAGGAAGTTCAGCTTCATGGTGAAGGATTTAGGTATCAACTGTTGGAAGGCTGTGTTAAGGAGTGAATTGATTGCGAAGTGATTGAGTTGATTTGGCGATAGTCTCAGAATGTGCCTCCCTGAGTAAGCCTTATATACTGCAAGCCTTGATGGTGTTTCCTTAGCCTAGGATAAAGTTATACGATGCCTCCCTTGTTGATGATTGGATGATGCGTATTTCGGCAATTTGTTGCCGCAACCAGCCAGACTAGTCCCAGGTGGTGCTCGCTAGTCCACTACCAGCTCCAAGAAAGCATTCTTGCAGCTGTGGCGTGAAACAGAAACAACTGGCCACAGCGTAGAATACGAGCCGAGTGCCGTAGAGCCTCAGCCAGACAGACCATGAGAGGTGACGCGGCAACTAGATAATTGTTCTGATGCAGTTGGGCGTTCTGGAGCCGACTGCGCCTGGGCCCCTGTTGGCTCACACGGGGACTATTGATGCCGCGTTACCCAGCTGTCAGCGATATTCGTTGTATGGAAATCGCCGAGGTCTCGAACCTGTCTGTCGAAGTTTAAGTCCAATGGTTTATTCGCGTGCGATGGTGCATTGGCTCATAATTACGATCCCTCGGCAACTTGATACCGAGTCAAAGCCACTCTGGACGATCATGGCTGGATAACCGGCCAGTCCCGCTCCGACCCCAGACGCCAGCTGATGTGCCAACTCGTAATGACGCTGCAAACGGACGGATTGGATGGCTTCAGGGTAGTTTCCTTACTGTAAGCAGAAAACTATGAAGCTTACAGCTATGCATAAGACCATGGAGAGCGCGAGGTTAAGGCATCGGAGTATTTTGATAAGCATAATTATCACTAGTCACCTGCATATTCGTAAATCAGTAATCTGTTTCCGATGAAGTTATCTAGCGACGGTGATACTTCACATCCAAACCCCAAGTCAAGATGCTTGAATGTTCCAAATTATCAGCAAGAGCTTTGATGAATGCCACACCTCAAAGATCAATGGAAGCCAAACGTCGAACTGTGGTTGATGTTCCTGCTACAACTGCTATGGGAAACGTTGTACTTCCAACAGATGAACTTCAAGAAGTTGGTCGACCGTTGTCTTCATAGCGAATCTGTTGTTTCCGAAGATGGTATGAACCGAGGTGGACAATCATCAACAATCCCACCCACAGGATGCAGCTAGATACGAGCTGTCCACTAATACTCCTGGATATAAAAAGCTTACTTGCAATGCGTACGCACACGACTACGCGTAATTAAGTTATACCGTAGCCTTTTTGCGACCAGATTCTAGATTCTAGATCTGATGTCTAATTTATTAGTGGCTCTATCAGATGCCTGACGACAATTCTGACAAAGCTGCGTAGGGTCAAGCGGCTATCAATAATCAATAAGCCACGCCATGGTCCGCGTTATCGCTGGTTTTCCAATACTGATAGCTATTCCAGATAGACTTTTCTACCATATTACAATGTTTGAAGAATGGCCTGCACTTGCGCAGTTTGCAGCTGACGTGTTGAGGTTGAACATTAATAGTAGGAGATGAACATTCTGAACAGCTGAACTGTGGATAATAACATATCTGCAGCGGTGGTGAAGTTTTGGCCATTGCCATCGCCTGAACCACTGTCCCGGGATAGCCCATGTTTTTGTTGGAGAAGCTTGCAAAGAACCTATAGAATTTAATTTCCATATTTAGTTAGTTAAACTGCTGGTAGCCTATGGCTCGGTTTGGATTCGCCAACCCCAGGGTGCATGTACCTTGGTTCTCAAAAGTCCTGAGTATAGACCTTTCTTTCTCTGCATCCGAAAGGAAAGGCTCGAGGAGGCCCGGTGATACGAGGGAAATATCTACTTTGAACAGCTTGACGATCATTACGATATCCTCAATTAAGTAGCTACTCATCACCACTTCTCGTACATCGTTTTATACAAAGCATCGCAGAACAGCGTTATAGCTCTCGAACCAGCCTCAAGCACCGCATCCATAGCAATAAACGGATGCGGCTGACCCTTTATGACGTTGAGCTCAGCCTTGACACCTGCATCTTCCAACTTCTTGGCGAACTGCTCACCCTCCGTCCGCAGCACATCCAGCTCGCCGACAACGAAACACGCGGGTGGCAGTTTGGAGAAGTCCCCCTTCCAGAACAGCGGGCTGGCCTCCGGGTGAGACCAGTCCTCCTTGTTGGGCAGATAGTGGTTGCGGTACCAGAGCATCTTGGGAGCTGGCAGAGCAGGGGAGTTCTGATTTTCGTTCCATGAGGTGTTGTTGGTTGTGTCGGCGGTGTTGTCCATGACAGGTACGGAGAGGAGCTGGAGCGAGAACTTGGGAGATCCTCTATCAGCAGCCCGTTGGCACATGATGGCTGCCAGGTTAGCTCCAGCAGAGGAGCCGCCTAGAACGTTCAGTCAGCTGTGTTTTTCGTCCTCCAATATTCTTTTGAACGGTTACATCACTTAGGTGAAAGTAGGCCAAGATCAACGACTTCTGAACGTACCTGTTGCCATTTTCGTCGTGTCCAGCCCGAGAATCTCTTTACCTTGCCCCATAACCCAGAGAACCGCTTCCCAGGAATCATGCACCGCCGCAGGGAATGGATCCTCTGGCGCCAATCTATAATCAACAGTTACAACCACACATTTGCCCCGAGCGCACAAATGCGACGCAATCACGTTCTCAGTCGCGATCGTGCCGAGGACCCAGCCACCGCCGTGATAGTAGACACATACAGGCCACCCAGCCGCCGGCTTCTCGCCATCCGGAGTAAAGCATCGAACATTCACGTCAGGACCTTCACTTTCCTTGCGTTTGATGGCGTAGTCTACCGTGTTGGCGACAGGCTGCAGGGGGCCGCTGCCCGGGATGAGAACTCCACTCGTACGCGACGCCTCAACTGGTTGTAGATGCACCTGCTGTTTATCCATGATATGCTTGTTGTAAAAGGCAGCATACTCGGGGTCGATTCGGTTGACCACCGACTCGTGAAGCGGATACGGAGGCTGATTGCTCATATTGGTGACGTCTCTACCGCAAGATCTGAAATGGAGATGATGGCTTGTTAAGTTGACTGATAGAATGATAGGCGGATAGACAACACCGTGGTTAGCTGGACTTTTAGTAGAACTATAGCGGTGGAGTGTCGCCGGCATGCTGATTTGGTCCCGGCGGTTTCTTATCGGGCTGCCGAAATCGGGCATCCGGTGGGGACTGGCTCACTCCGCAGATGATTGGTAGCGTCATACGGATTACTCTGGACATTGGGTCAGAGCGTCCCTTTGTGTAGCTCCGTGTGCCAACTTAGTAATACTGTATATTTTGATACAGTAAAACCCCAGCATATCATCATGGCACCGTAGCATGCGCAGTGGCAGATTGCAGGGGTCTCTATCACTACCTCGATACTGGGCGATAGGTGCTCACTGCTTGGGATTGTAACCCCAGAATCTTATCACACACTAGACACACCAAGGCATGCAACCTCGATCTCACCTCCCCAGTCTCCCCCGCATATCAATCCCCATGCCAATATCCTTAGTGCCATAGTCTGAATGATAAAGATATGATAGTTGAGCCTTCCCTTGAGCTTAATTTCCTGACTTTCACAACGACACCACTGCGGACAACCTTTGAGTTGAATTCTGGTATAAACCAACGCTCGACTGTCAATCAAACGCCATGGATTCCAAGGACCACAAAGACGATGCTAGCATCGACGACACCTTCGCCGAGGGCACCCAGGAGGAGACGGCGCGTGTAGTCGACCACATCGCCGAGCGTCAACTGTGCCGCAAGTTTGACGTTCGCCTGATGCCAGTTTTGGCTATCATGTGTAAGCTGGCCGTCGCGAATGTACTCAATCAAGCGTTCTAACTATCCTGCAGACCTCTTCAACGCGTTAGACAAAGGAAACCTGGGAAATGCACAGACCGCTGGTCTAAGCGACGGTACGATATCTATGCTCCGTCCATCAACCCCAACAAACAAGACTAACATGGTCTCAGATCTCAATTTCAAACCCAACCAGTATAATCTCCTGGTGTCGATTTTCTTTGTCCCCTACGTCGTGTTCGCTCCTCCCGTTGCCATCATGGGCAAGAAGTTCGGCGCTGCTCGAGTCCTGCCCATCCTGATGTTCAGCTTTGGCGCCATGACTCTCCTGGCAGCTTGCGTGCAGAACTTCGGCGGTCTTTTTGCCCTGCGCTTCTTCCTCGGCGTGGCTGAATCAGGCTTCTTTCCGCTTGTCATTTATTATTTGACGACATTTTATCGAAGAGGCGAACTTGCAAGACGCCTTGCCGTCTTCTACGCCGCATCCAACATCGCCAATGCTTTTGTATGGTATCCTCACCTACCAAGAGTATCTGTACTAACGATAGCAGAGCGGTCTTTTGTCCTTTGGCGTCTTCCAGATCGAGTCCAAGATGTTTGTCTGGAGGTACCTGTTCATCATTGAAGGTTCGGTTTCGGTACTCTTCTCTGCTTTCGCTTTCTGGTATCTTCCTCGGTCCTCCGCCGAGGCCAAGTTTCTGTGCGAGGAAGAAAAGGCCCTAGCCTTCCACCGCATGCAAGTCGACTCTTCATCTGTTGTGCAAGAGAAATTCAATTTGAGGGACTCTCTCAAGATTTTTACTTACCCGACGACATACTGCTTTCTCATGATTGAGATCTGCCTCGGTGTGCCGATCCAGTCCGTGGCGCTTTTCATGCCCCAGATTATACAACGGTTGGGCTACGGAACTGTCAAGACCAATCTCTACACAGGTGAGTACCAGGTTAGCTATGCGCTGGTCACTACTGATAGTAAATACCAAATTCAGTTGCGCCCAATGTTGGTGGAGCCGTCATGCTGCTCATCCTGGCCTTCAGCTCCGACTTGCTACGCATTCGCTTCCCGTTCATCATGCTCGGATTCGCTTTCACGTTTATCGGCTTCATCATCTACGCTGCCATCTCGGACGTCCAAGCTCAATTGCAATTGGCCTACTACGCATGCTTCATGATGGTATGGGGCACATCTGCCCCATCAGTCCTCCTCTCGACATGGTATAACAACAATATCGCGCACGAGGGTCGCCGCGTGGTCCTCACGTCGGTGGGTGTCCCGCTAGCCAACCTGATGGGTCTGGTATCTAGCAACATCTTCCGCGAGAACGAAAAGCCCAAGTATCCAACAGCTCTTATCACAACAGCTTGTTTCGGAGCCTGTGGATGCCTCATTGCGGGTCTGCTGGGTGGATTCATGGCGTTCGATAACATGCGGAGGAATCGCAAAGCGGGGAAGAAGACCACAGCAGCGGATATCCCGACCCAGCGTCTGCGCGATGGACCCTCAGTACCTGAATTTCGCTGGTTTTTGTGAGTGTGGGAAACAAGGTCACGATAAGCAGGGGGCGCCAAGGAAGCGGGGGGCGGGGGAAGTGACGCACTGTGCGGAGTGCTCTACTACGTTACCTCAGAGTCTCCAAGGTTACATACTGAAGCTGTAGATCACCATCAGTAGGATCAAATTCGGGGGCCAAAAATGGCACCGATACGTATCCTTTCCATGTTTACCAATGTCCATCTTATTTCTGACTAAGTGAGATGTTAAATCGCGCGAGGATAAGCTCTCGACCATACCAACAGCTGCAAATAACACATCTGTTAACACTGCATCATTTGACAGCCTCGATCTATCAACACCCAGTTTGATACGCAATTCACCGCCGTCATGTACTCTCCGAAGGTGGGCGACGGCCTCGAGAGTCTCGACACCCCCTCCATGATTGTCGACCTCGATGTCATGGAAGCCAATATCAAGAAGCTGATGGACCGTCTCCTTCCGACTGGTCGAAATATCCGCCCTCATCTCAAAACAACCAAAAGCGCCATCATCGCGAAAAAGCTTGTTGCTGCCGGCGCAAAGGGTGGTTGTGTAGCTAAGCTCAGTGAGGCCGAAGCTATCACTGCGGCTGGGTTTACAGACTTGCTCATCACTTGTGAGATTGTTGGAATGGCTAAGGTCAAGAGGCTAGTGCAGCTGTTCAGGAAGCACAGGGGTCTCAGGATAGTTGTGGACAGCGAGGTAGCTGCTACAGCTATCAATGATGCGCTGGAAAAGTCGGGCATCGAGGACCCTATCACAACGTTGATTGACTTGGATGTCGGGCTGCACCGTACAGGCATTAAGCCTGACGGAGCTCTTGCTCTAGCACAACACATCAACGGTCTGAAGCACCTGCGTCTTATCGGCATGCAAGGTTACGAAGGTCACCTGCAACATCTTCACGACTTCGAAGATCGCAAGAAGCAGTGCCTTGAATCCATGAACACTCTCACCGAGACCGCCCAAGTGCTGAAAGAAAACGGATTCAACATTGAGGTCGTCACAACTGGCGGCACTGGCACAGCCGATTTCTGCGCTACGGTTCCGGGAGTAACAGAATTGCAGCCTGGATCATTTATCTTTATGGACACAGACTACCGAAACGCCATCGGCGCATACTACTCCCACAGCCTGTCTATTCTTGCAACTGTCATTAGCAAGCAAGGCGAGCGACAGGTCACGATCGATACTGGCCTCAAGTCCTTGACAACAGATAGTGGCCTTTCAGAGTGCAAGGACAAAAGATATAGATATGATCAGCTTGGCGATGAGCATGGATCGCTTAATTGGGAGGAGGGAACACCGGAGCTCAAGATTGGCGATAGAGTCGAAATGATTCCTAGCCATATTGACCCGACTGTGAATCTTCACGATGTCTATTATGCATACCGCAACGGAGTGATTGAGGAGATCTGGCCAGTTGATTCACGTGGAAAGGTTCAATAAGTAATATTTGAGCCAGAATAAACAGAGGCACAATAAATCCGAAGGGTTTGAAGCCTCGGCGGCGTTTTTAAATTTGTTGCAACTGTCGCTTATAATGTTGAGTAAAGTCGTATTCTATACTGGACACTTTCTGCAGCATGGTCAGCACTCCGAAGACATGAAACAGGCCCTCGCTATAGGTTAAGGTGGACGTGTATGACTTACCAGGAGAAACTCTCTCATCGAGTTGTCATCTCTTTTCAGATCTCGCAAGATACCAAAAAACTTGTCTGTCTCCAGAACTGTCTGCGGGTCGGATGTGGCTACGCGATTCAAGTTCTTCATCGACCGTGGATCGACATACTTGAGAAAGATCTCCCGTCTAACTTCGGCATACTTATCCAGAATGTCCTCTTCAGCCACGCCGTGGAAATACCCGATGAAGCAATCCGCCAGGCCACCTACGTCCAAAACCGCTGTCATACAGCCATATCCCCCCATGGGATTATTGATATGTGCGGCATCGCCTGCGAGTATGACACGGCCTACTTTGAACTGATCCGCACAGCGATTGTGGATGTTGTATAGGTTCGTATGTTCGATTCGGTACTGTTCTGGGTCGGGGTGTCCCGGCAACATTGCTTTGAGGTGTCCGGGTCGACGTTCTAGGTACTTTTCGTCACTTAGGCCTGTAACAGGATCGCCATAAGTGACACGCCAAAGGCCGCCTTTACCCCTGCGGGCGATGAGACCCCAGTGGTCAGGGTCTATCATATAGTTTCCACCGTCCCAGTTATACTTCTCGAAGCCATCATAAAAGACCTTTTGTTGATCAGTCTTCGATTCGACTCGGGGCTGCTATGAGGAAACTCACATTCTGAACGACAAATCTGTAAGGAAGAGTCTGACCGGGCCAGTTTCTCCCGAACAATGATCGCCTCACTATGCTTGATGCTCCATCGCATCCAATGACATAGTCAGCGTCCAATTTTACCTTTTCGATCGTTCCAGAGCTCTTGATATCGACTTCAACCCAAGCCGTATTATCATCCTGAGTGACATCGGTAACTTCGTGATTGAACCTGACGTCAATCAGACCTCGCGCCTTTTCCAGACAATGCCGATATAGAATCTTGATAATCTCGCCCAATGGTAGGATGGTCATGCGATCGGGATGATCTTCCACAAGGGAAAGATCGAGACTTATGAGTTTCTCACCATCTGCTACTCGCCTCCAACAGATGCTGGGAAACTTGGCAATGCTAGCTTCGCGGATGTCTTCCAAAACGCCTGCGCGTCGGAATACTCGCGTAGCCGGTACTCCATACTGAGTCGCCCGGAGGCGTGTGTCAAGATGGGGCCAAGACTCGAGGACAACGGTCGGGATATCTCTTTGAGCGAGAAGGAGCGCGAGAAGTAATCCGGAAGGACCGGCACCCACGATGATGATCTGTATGATGTTAGTCAAAAACCCCGATGTCACCGGCGATGGTCCTACTTTATTGAAAGGAGGCTTGGGAGGCGACGAATCCATAATGGTAAGATGTTCAGATAGAGTACTGAACAACAAGAGCACTATTCCAGGTATAGAGAGGTATTACAAAAATCTAAATCTCGAGACATCAGAAATATGATATCGCGCATTTATATGAAGTCGGTGGGTGGGGCCAGTTCAGTCCGATTGCCGAGCAAGTGGAAGCGCGGGGCATATCAGATCTAATACTATCGGCAACTAGAAGCGGTAATAGTACTGCAATAACCATCACCACGCTAAAAATAGCCTAGATTGGCTCTAACACGGGGGCGAAAGTATGTATGATGCAGCTTCATGCACCGATCCGCTTCTTTAGGGCCTCTGAAAGCATGTTGCCGAATTTCTAAGTAGAACTAAGCTTCCACTATTGGCTTTGGTGAATGAAATTCCGTCAGACTTAATAATGCTAACAGGGTGACCTAAGTATTTGACTGACATTCGCAATATCAATACCAAAATGCTGGCCCCTAAATCTCCGCTGTGAAGGAAATAACCATCCATGCCTAACCAACACCAAAATGATAACCAACCATAGGTAGGCAAGGCAGATTTACTTACGTCTAATCAGTTATCCCAGTTTCTTCAGGCAAAACTGAGGCTTACGCTTGGTCCCCGGCGGGTCAGGGGATTCTGGCTATGTGCCTACCTTCAGCCCCAACCAACTAAGTCTATCAAGGTCTTGGCTATATGTCGGGAGATAATAGAAGGCAGAATAGGAGCGCTTTATGATAGAGTTCCGAGTTAAAAGAGGAAAAGGAAGAATATCTATTCTATTATCTCCTGAGACTAATAATAACCTATATTCCCAATCGGTGTTGTAATCTAACAGGAGCCTGCCCACATTAGAGGAAGGTGTTAGCCAGTAATCCAAAGCACCCTTCTTCCCTCTGGTCACCAATATCGTGACTAATATATATAGCGAGGGGAGGCATAGAAATCATAGGCACCAGACTAGCCAAAATGACGGCCATAAGGACAGATAGCTCAGGGGGTATAAGGGGGGTGTTAAGACAGTTGCCAGCATTATTATGAATATCATACATCTTTGAACTAAGACGATTCAACCTAGATATAATTAAAAACAAGGGTAGCCTTATTCCTCAACCTTGGCTAAAATTATCACAAAGCCGACATGGCCGTAAATGACAAAATAGTCTCAGCCTTACTCTCCACCCTGCTTAAGCGACTATCACTATAACACTGATATATCGATGGTATTCCATATAACTTGGCCATCGGAGCTCACACTAACGCCGGCGGTATCGATCGGATGATGGGGAGTCATGCAAGCCTGTGCACCGCAGTTGCTGGATATGATAGTTCCATCCCTATAGCTTCGAATGCAGTTTCGAGACCCTGGGTGTGCGCAGACATGACCGCAAGTGTAGTAGTCGGTATAGGTAATACATATATTCTGCGTCCTCTGAGTTAGTTATTAGTTCAGGCGAGAAAGCGGACTTGGTATATACGGGCTGTAGTTTAGATTAAGTATAGAAAAGAAAGGGGTGGGGATAGAAGGAAGGCAATCTGGCTTTAGCGTAATATAAAAGATAGCTAAATTTAAAGGTAAGATGTGCTTGCTAGTATATAGTAGTAGGCAGGTAAGAGAGTATACTATAGGAAGGATATAGCTATATATATATATCTTAAGGTATGGGGTTTTTTAATATTATTAATAGGGATAGTTTCACTTCACGCGCGGCATTATACTATCTCTATCTTATATGGCATCGTGCTACTAATAAGAATAGTTTCACTTCGCGCGCGGCATTGTACTGTCCCTGGCTCATAGGACATCGTGCCATGTAGGTAGCAGGCTGGTCGACGAGAAACCATGATTGCCGCCCGTTAATTACTGGGGTCTTAGCAGTATACTAACCTCTTTTTTTTTAGTATAATTTTAGCTTTTTAATCCCGCTCCTCAGGCGAATCATAGCCGCTCAGTTATGCTCCTAGAGCCAACAATCACACCCAAGCTCCAACCTCTCTTCAACCAACAGCATACATAAACCCACCAACTAAGGAGCATATTAACCCGGGCACAGCAAAACCCAAGTTAAGTAGCAATACGTCTTAAAGGGGGCTGAGTAAACTACCTAGGCCAGGACTGGCGCCTACATATTTTATAGGTAGTATGGCTGTTGCATGATAACAGAATATAATAAGGTGGGTCGGTAGGATAGGCTAGCTAAGGTAAGGTGCGTGGGGTTTGTCAGCAAGGATGCCTTGGGGAATAACAAAACCGCCTCCCCCTGCCAC